>JAKSZT010053764.1:38534814-38591664 GCA_026826555.1 Tolypeutes matacus | reverse complement strand
AAGAACTATGGACTAGAGTGGACTTGATGGTATTCTCTTGCTCACATATGGTGATTCTTGCAATGCAAGAAATTATAACAATGAGGTGGAGCCAGTGGCCACTTGACAGTTTTTTGGGTAGGGAGGGGATGAGCAGTTGAAATACAGGGGCTTCTTTGGGAGTTGGAGGTTGTCCTGAGTACTGTTGTGGCAATGGATGTAGGCCATTTTAAATCAGCACACACCACTCAGAACTGAGTGGGAGAGAGTGTGGTCTACAGTGTGAACTGTGGTCTATGGTTGGTGGCAAGGCTCCAGGAGGTGTAAGTTCATTGAGGTTGGTGGGCCACACTATGGGAGATGTTTGTGTTGGATGTGGTGGGAGGTGTGGGAGGTGGGCAACATGGGAATCCGAGTGGGTTCCGTATAATATTTTAGGTAATCTAAGCACCTCTTAAAATATATGTATATATATATATATAAAATAACATTTTTGTAAGCAAATACACATATATGCATATATATTTATATATCATTTTACAAATGTTTGTATGTATTGTGAGAATTTTGATTTTTACCCATAATAAAAAAAAAAAAAAAAAAAAAAAAAACCATTAGGTCAAGTTAGTGGATTGTGATCAAGATATTTCTAATGACATAAAGTAGACTATACTAGAGTAGAAAACATCAAAATGGATCACACATGGTAAGTATAAATATTATTCCATGGAACTTTCATTCATTGTTGGTTGATCTAGATTATGGCATAAATGTATTTTTAGCATGGTTCACAATAAAAAATGTTTGAAAGCCACTGAGGGCACAATGTCTAAAGCATTTGTAGGAATCCTCTCTACAAAATCCTTCTTAGTCTCTGCTTGAACACTTGCAGCAATCCTCTTTAATCAGGACGTTGGAAATAAGGACTTGACAGATTCCATTAAAGTTAGTCATATTACTATTGTCAACTCTTTGGGGCATAAATGCTCTTGTCATTATACCCTTGATATCTAACACAGTATCTTGCATGAAGCTCAATATAAAATAGCTGATTTAAAATTAATCCCATTTTTGTACATCTTTAATTGCTAGACATTTCCATTTTATGGTAAGCTCAAACATGCTTTCCTAATAATTTCCATCCATTGCTCCTAGTTTTAACCTTTTAGCCTGCAAAGGAAACAAAAAAGGAATCCTTTCTCCATGTAGCAAATCTTTAAATATTCATAGTGCTTGTGTCCTTTCTAAATACCTTCAGGTCCTTTCTTTATCCCTTCTTTACAACTGATTTATAGGCCTTTCGCCTTCATGGTTGCCAACCTGCAAGCTTGATGCTTTTTGATCAACATCATTCTAGACCTGTGCTGTCGAGTACTTAAAATGTGACTAGTCCAAATTGAGATGTGTTGTAAGAGCAAAATACACACTTTGTATAAAGACTTAACACACACACACACAAAGTAAAATATCTCATTAATGATTTTCATCCTGATTACATGTTGAAATGGTAATATTTGGGATATATTGGGTTAAACAAAATACATCATTTAAATTAGGTTCATCTGTTTCTTTTTAATGTGGAAATTTTATTTATTTTTTTTTGTTAAAGGTTATTAACTTTACATTTATCCTCATTAAATCCCAACCTCGTTCCCTTCGAATCAATGATCCAGACCACTGAGTCTTTTGAGTCTTTGGTATAAACATTTAGCATCTTGAATCTGCCATCCAACATTTTAACTGTTCCTCTTGTATTTGTGTCATCTGCAGGTCTAATACATATGCATTTCATGCATTCATTTAAGTCCATTGATACAAATATTTAACATGACATGTCTAGACACCAAACTAAGGACATTATTAAGCTGACATTAATCAATTAATTCATCTTTACATTGAATGTGGCTGTTTAACCAGCTAAGACTCCATCTAATTGTATTCTATAACAGTGTATTCCTTGGCCCATGTGTTGAGCTTCCCAGGTATCACACACCCAATTACATAAAGACTAAGGTGGCATCACCCTCTAGTTCTGCCCTGAAACTCATCTCTCACCCTGGCACCAACTCCAGATCAACTCTCATTCTAACCTGATGTCAACCTAACATCCATATTCCAGCTTTTGTGACCTGTCACTCCATTTCTTCCTTTGGTCTCTTGGCTTTTATACTTGGTTTCTCCAATATTTTAATATTAGTTTTTCCCAATTAATTGTTTTAACTGCCCATTTGTTACTTGGTACCCTGGGGATGTCTTGGATAGGAATTCCTCCTTCATAGCTTTAGGCTTGTTAATCTCAGCCACATTTCATCTGGCTAAGTTGTCAACCACTCTCTTTTTCACTGATAAGGAAATATTATGTGGGACATCTCAGAAAGAGGGAGAATAGCATAGGCAAATGGAAAACAGTCTGGGAAAACAGAATGAACAGTAATTTAGATGCGTTCTGGAATCCACCTTTGCTCCTTTCTTAAAATTGAGACATCTTCTATTATTTTCTTCTATGTGTCATCTTTCCGCAAGTATCAGAAATAGTTGTTCCTTGGTTACATAAGCAAGCCCAGATATGACCTTTATCAATATTTGCAATCATTTAACCAAGCTATATCCCTTGTATTCTATCACTTAACTAAGATGTCAAATTACTTTTTACCACATTATCACTACCATTCCCAATGTGAAGATCCATAGAAGGACACAGAAAAGGAGGTGAATAGTTCTGTTTTCTTTCTACCATCTGTTAACGTCTCACCATCTGCCCCAAGCTCTGGGATTGTCTCTTCATTTGTATTCCTCGTACTCTAAACTTGGTTCAAATAGTCCCGTTTTGTTACTCGCTGTAATTTTTACAAACTTCTTCCCTCCTGCAACTGTTCTCACAGATTTGTGCTGTCCTATTGTATTCAAAACTTGGATATCTGCCCCTCCTTCCTTCCTTTTCCACACCAAAATCCATAGGTTCCTTATGTAGAGTCTCGTTTCTTCCTCATGAGGCTCACTCATGCCTGTGTAGTCAGAATTTTCTATTTTAGAATTTCCTTCCCTATGAAATCAATACTCACTTTTAGAGGCAGCCAAAGGATTTTATCTATTTTTCCTCAAAAATTTTTAATCTGATCACTGAAGTCTAAGATACATAACAGTCTTCTCAGCATCCCATATTTAATCAGTATGATCTCTAGTGCTTCTGCCAGATAAGACTTCTGGGTTTCCGTGATCCTATCATGTGTCCCTTCCCTCCCCTCCCACCAAGTCTTAGGGACCCTTATGAAATTCCAACATTCTTTGGGGCAAGGAAAATGGTATCATCAGTAATGAAAGTGAAAGTCTATCAATGGGAAAGAGAATGAAGGGGGCAGAATCAGCTCTGCCAGAGTTGCCTGACATACATTTCCAATTGGAGACTCTTTTTTTCTAATAGTTAAACTTTGCTTATGTTGTGCTTGGTTTTAATAAGGAAGCTGTTCACTCCTGTCCTCATGTCCTCCCTTCTAAAGTTGTGACTTTAAGCTGAAAGCAATGAGGGATGCCTGTATTGGAAGCCTATGCCCCTAAATTCTTCCATCTCTGTAATAATTAGGGTAGTACTAAACTGCTTCAATAAAAAAGACCTTGAATACCACAGTTCAAGCAAATAAGAAATGGATTTCTTTCTCATATAATAACTCAGAAAGGATGCATATTCTAGGAAGGATACATGACTGCTTTAAAATGGGGTGATCCATAGATCTAGGTCCTTGTAGCTTGTTCCTTTATCATTTTCTACACCGTCTCCATCTATATGGCCCAAGCTGTCTCAGCACCCTGCGGGAAGGAAAGCATAGAGCAAATGTAGGGAAATGGAATCAATTCCCTTTTAAGGAAGTAATGGAAGTCATACACATCACTTCCACTTACATTCCACAGGTAAGAACTTCATCAAATGGCCACATTTTTACTGCAGAAGAGGTTGGGAAATTAGTTATTAAGTGGGTGTGACCAAGTGCACTGCTAAATTTGAAGTGGGAAGTTCTACTACTCAAGAGATGAAATGGAAAGGAGACTATGAAGGACAACAAACAACATCTGCCATCGTTTCCTCTTTAGAACTTCAAATTCAGTAAGATACAGTCTAAGTTTTTCCTGACTTCATCATCTTTAAGTTAAAACAGCATCTAATGACATAATTATAAGGTTATACTCTGAAACCTTTCCTTTACTGCAGCCAAAGCCAAGTATAAAGTCAGCTTTTACTCAGGACTTTATTAGTGAATGTATGCATAATACCATGAGTTGCAAATTCCACTGCCTCCATTTTCATTTCTAAGGACAGCTCCTAATTTTGACCGTTACACACATACACAAGCACAAGTATATATATAGGAAACAGAACTTGATTGTATTTGTCCTTTGCAGTGCTTTAGCTAAAGCTTTTCTCTCTTCAAGCAAAATTAAACCAGTTTCAAAAAGTTAAAATGAGTGCTCTTCTACTTGAAACAGAGCTCCAGCCTCCCTTAAGTCACAAGGAGCAAATTGGCAATATTCTCACTTTTGCTATAAAAATCATTAGATTTGCGCTTTCAGGCCCAATGTTGTTATTCCATAGTTTTTGTGGTGTCTTTGGGAAAATTATTTACCTGTCCTAAGCCTTAAATTTACCTATTTGTAAGATGAGTATGGCAGTTGAAAAATATGACTGCGAGTGCTTTAACACCACTCCCACTGAGAAGTAGGATGTATGTCCCTTCCTCTTGATTCTCAACAGACTTGTGACTGCCTCAACCAATACAAACTAGCAAAGGTGCCACTATGTGACTTCTGAAGCTAGGTCATAAACGGAGAGGCAGCTTTTGTCTTGCTTGCTAGAACACTTGCTGTTGAAGACCTGAACCACCATGTAAGAAATATGACTGCCCTGAGACCACTACGCTGGAAAGTACAGAGTTCAGCAGTCCCAACTGAGCCCAGACTTCCAAACATCCCCACCTAAGCCCCAGACATATGAATGCAGCCTCTTGGGTCCCCCAGACCAGCCCTCCCACCAGCTGAATACCCATGAGTGACTTCTGTTAATGCCAAGTGGAACAGAAGAATCACCCAGCTGAGCCTTGCCTTAATTCCTGATCCAAAAAATTATGAGGAAGAGTAGAATGGTTGTGGTGTTAAGCCAATATGTTTGGGGCAGTTTGCCACACAGCAATGGATAAGTGGAACAATGAGGAACTGGATAACCAAGATTTCTTTCAGCACTGATTTTCTAGGACAATATGAGAAAGAAATGGAGGCATTTGTTATAGCGTAGCTTTCTCTAGTGGCATTGGCCACAGAACCTTCTCCATATTTCCTACATTGCTCTATGAAGACCACTACCTTTATTACATAATTCATTAAGGAACCACCCTCGATCAACAAAGTAATTGTTCCCTAGCAAAAGCATAATACAAACAATCATACATGGTTATTACTTGTGAAGCAATGCTTTATATAGCCTTAGAGCTTTCTTACAGCATTCTAAAACCACTTTACAGCCAGCAGCATCTAGAAGTCAGTGGAGAGCTACCAACATCAGTTCCTGTACCCTGACTTCTAAGGAGGTACTGGGGAAAGCCCTTAGCCATCAGACCTCTAGTTCTCTTCAAATCAATTGACAGGTCTTGCTAAGCCCCAGGGATATAAATAGGAACATGAGACAATCTTTGTCTTGTAAGAGCTTGCAGTCCTATGGGAAGACAAAAGCAAAAGCAGATTATTTCAATTCACATGATGTAAGACTGGAGGCACGCATTGGAAGTGATGGGAGACAAAGAAGGAGCAGAGAGCTCTATTGGGGATTCAGGTAAGGTTTTGCGGAGGGAATAAGCTTTGAGCTGAGTCTTAAAGAATGCACTTGAATTATCCAGGATAAATGCTCTGGGGGATGACATGAATAAATACAAGGAGACCAAACAGCACAGCAAGTGGAAGGACCAGGGGCTGCCTGAGTGTTGTCTATTCCGTCATGGTTCCTCTCTCTTCCCAAGCAAATTAGCATCACCTGTATATGCTGGCTTCTTGCCCCAGACTGGACTCTAAGAAGGCATGGTGGCTGCTTTCCCACCACTTCCTTTTGCTCTGATCACTGCCCTGGTGTCAGTCCACCATCAGCAGTGCACCAACCTATGTGAAGGGTGTTTAGTGATTCCTGTCAAGACCTGTATCTGTCTGGCTCTGATGCTTTTCCAAGTGTTTTCTCACGTGGACATTTTCTCTTCTTCCTTCCCTCTACTTAGCCATTGGCTTCATATGAACTTAGAACTGCTCTATGCTAAGTCTAATGAAGGGAAAGCTAAAGCCTCAAAAAGACAAAGTTCTTATCATAATCACATTTCTTAGGCCATTTCACCAAAAAGAAAACAGAAAACAAATAATTCCTTGGAACAAAATCCCCCTCTTCTTAAGATTCCATTATTTTTCACCCACATAGATGCTCATTCTCAAAGGACCTTCGTGATCAGTTGACTGACCTCATGCCTTGACGTATAAACACCTCTTTCTGTCCAGAAGCCCTCAAGGTTCTGCCAGGCCCTTTACAAAGACAGAAACCACAGCTTTCATCTTCACCCTGTTGCTCTTTTGAGGTTTCAATAAATCTTCTCTACCCATGTGGAAAACATCTCTTGTGCATAGAGTAAGAGTTCTTGTGGTTCAAGAGAGAATCTTCTGGAGAGAGAATAAGTCTTTCTGCCTCCCATTTCCTCTTACCCTCGATAGTGAGCTAAGTAAAAGAGAAGAATCTTCCCCAAAGGATAATTCAACTTCTTGGGACAGATAAAGCTAATTCTGTTTTGTTTTGTTTTGTTTTGTTTTGTTTTGTTTTGTTTTGTTTTGTTTTCCCCACTTTATTCCCCTTTTTTTTTTTTTTAATTGTGGGTAAAAATCAAAATTTTCACAGTACATACCAACATGTGCAAAATGATACATAAATATATATGCATATATGTGCATTTGCTTACAAAAATGTTATTTATGTATATATATAAATATATTTTAAGAGGTGCTTAGATACCCAAAATATTACATGGAACCCACTGGGATTCCTATGTTTTTTTGTACTACAGAATATTTCTAAGTTTCTTCAAAGAGTATCATCAGATCCTCAAAACTCAACCAAAAAAAAAAAATCAATTCTCTTTAACTTAAATTTGAAAAAACTTACCACTTGGTAGTTTTTGGATGGGGAGAGGGGACATGATGAGAGCCCTCCCCAGTCATCTCACAACCCCAAAGCCATCATCAATCACTGCTTTTGGTTCTGATTCTCAAGTGTCATGTGAAATCTTTGTTCTCTAAATAACTGAATAAATAATACTCAAAGAAAGATCACAAGGTTGTTTATGAAGCAAAGAGTAGTGAGGTTTTAGGTTCTCAACTTTCTTTTCTGTGCCTGCAGCGCCACATAAAACAAGCAAGGATAGAGTTACCTCACATCTTCTGCCTCACAAGGCTCTTGGGTGACTAATTAGACCTTGTCTTAAGTGTCTGAAACTTTGAAATTTTCTTCATACGGAAGATATTGCCAGCAAAAAATGATTGCATTGCTTTTCGTGCCTCATTGTCTAGATGAAGACAGTCTTACAATGGAGGTATAACTTCACTTCAACAAGGATGGAACAAGCCAGCCTGCACTTTCCAGGATGGAAGAAATAACAAGTTACCATCCACCTATAAAAGGGGCAGCTCCGGTACTGGCCATCATGAAAAGTGGAAGGTACAGAATGACCCTCACCTCACCCCAGAAGCAGCAGCCTGCTGGCTTCCCCTGCTTTGGGGGTTTTGGTACAGTTCTAGGACTGGCTGTAGGAGCGGGGTTAACTCAGCACTGCCTGGGCTACACTAGATGTCTCATGAGAGAACACCAGAGAGCATCTTGTTCACCTCTCCTTCTATCCATCGCCCTCTGAGAGATCATTTTCTTTGCTTACAGAGAGGAAGGTGTTCCAGAGTAGCTACTTCTCTCCTTCATTTTGGGTTTCAGTTGTCATCCAAGAAAAAGGGCAGGTGGAGGGAAAGGGAGAGAGATAAAGAGAAGGAGAGACACTTTTACTCTTCTTTTTAGTATCTGCCTAGGAGTGGGACCCCATCTGCACACTTGCTAGAGATTGGCATAAGACTTATATAAGGAAGGAAATTTCCTATGCTCTTATTTTCATAAGAAGACTGAATAGAGCTCATCATAGCCCAGGGTCAAGACCTCCTCAGTCCAAGAACCTGGACCCTTTGCCTCCATCCGTTTCCCCAGCACATATGGTTTCTACTTCCCTCTACATCCCCTGCACTTACCTAAGGCCTTTGCTCTAGATAAAAGCAGACACAAGCAAGCGAGACTTAATTCTCGCTTGTATTTAGAACAGACTCAAGACTGAGTAGAACCAAATTAAAACACATGCACACATGCACACAAATGCTGCATTCATTTTTAATCTCTTCTCTATCCTCACTACCTTTCTTGAGTACTGTTTATTTTCCAGTATTTCTCAGCAACACCAGCAGGTTTGTTCTGCTCTGGTTCCTCTCACTTTTCTTCAGGCAGCCCTGGGGAGTGAAGCAGAAGTAAGACTGCCATCTTGTGCTCAAGACGGTTATCATTGTTACCCTGGTTTCTTTTGGAATCAAATGTGATTTGTGGGGTTTGAAGAGGGAAGGCCTTGGAGTCCCAGGTCTGATTTTTCCTGACCTAGGTTTTTCCAGACACTGTTTGAAATTTCCCATCCCCTAGCACTCTTTCTTGGCCTTCTCTCTCTAGAATGTCATGAGTCATTGCTTAGCCGGAAGACTTTCTTTTCTTTTTTTTTCCAAATGACTCCAAGTGTTACTTAAAGTAATTATGGTTCAGATGACACTACACATCCTTTTGTGACTGGGTTCAGTGACCCAACTCTAGACATTTGGCTCTTAGTAAATAAGACACAACAGGTAATTTACAACCATAGACTGTGCAGGTGTTCTCTGCATGCTAACTCCATCACCATGTGGGACACTAAGCACTAACAAATGGCTACTCCATGCCAAACTTCTCCTTGGCTGGAGGTCCTAGGGGGTTAAGATTCCACAAGACCTAGGAACACCCAGTGACAAGCCACTCTCAGGTGACATTTTGCAGCCAATTAAAGTTAAAAGTGGGCTTAAATCAATAATCTGGGAGAGAGAGCAAAGGAGACAGGAATGGGAAATGGAAGGAAAGAAAGAAATCTGTTAATGCTAAGGACCCACAGACCAAGAAGAGAAAGACCCAAAATTAGGAACAAGCACTGGGCAACTGAAACAATAATGCAAGGAAAACAGTAGTGAGAAGTGGCAACTGACAAGAGCCCACAGTGTTGTAGAATCAACGGGGCTTGGTGGAGTCTGTGGTGAATTGGAGAGAGTATGTCCCATCTAAAGGAAGACTTCAGCTCTAAGGCAAGGTGGCCTGGCAGGCCTGGAGTCTATTATTGCTGATTCTTCTGCTTTATAAAGAGAATCTATAAATCTAGATTTGCAAATGAAATCTTCAAATATTTTAAAATTGAAAATAAAACACTGCGTGGGACAAATAGGTCTGCAGGCCAAATATGATCAGTGACTGCTTGTTTAAGACTCTCCCCTATCCTCAACACAAAATTTTGTTGCTACATGGATGTATAAATTGATACAATATTGCCTGTAATCCTGTCTCCTGTTCAGGAAAGATTAGGAAAACACAAGTAGGGGAATGTCATGGTTTGTATGACTGACTGTTCTCATTTCTTATCCATTCACACAACTGGACATAAACAAAAACAGAATGAACCTCAACCTCAACTGCACACCTTATACAAAAATTAACTCAAAATGGATCACAGACTTAAATGTAAAAGCATAAAATTCTAAAAATTTTTAGGAAAAAGGCACTGGAGAAAATCTTTGGAACACAGGGCTAAGTGAAGAATTCTTAGACTTGACACCAAAAATATAATCCACAGGGAAAAATTGATAAATTGTACTTTATCTATATTAAAAGTGTTTGTTCTGCAAGAGATCCTGTTAATGGTATGCAAAGACTAATTACAGAGTGGGAGAAAATATTTGCAAATTACATATCCAACATAGGAACTTACAAAGACTCCTATGATACAAAGAACTCTCAAAACTCAACATGAATAAAACAACCCAATTAGAAAATAGGCCAAGATGTGAACAGACATTTCACCTAAGAGGAAATGCAGATGGAAAATAAGCATACAAAAAGATGTGCAACATCTATTTGCCATTAGGGAGATGCAAATTAAAACCACAAGGAAGGTATTCCTATTCACCTATCCAAATGGCTAAAATAAACATAGTGAAAACACCAAATGTTGCCAAGGATGCGGAGAAACTGGATCACTCATATATTGGTGGTGAGAATGTAAAATGGTACACCACTCTGGAATATATTTTAGCTATTTCTTCTAAAACTGCTATCCCAGTAATTTCACTCTTGGGCATTTACACCAGATAAAAAAAACTTATGTTCACAAAATAACCTGAACATGAATATTCATATCAACTTTATTCATAATAGCCAAAACTTGGAAACAACCCAGATGTGTTCAATGGGTAAATGGTTGAACAGACTGTACTACATCCATACCATAGAATACTACTCAGCAATGAAAAAAGAATGAACTGTTGACTCATGTAATAACTTGGATGGACCTCAAGGGAATTCTGCTCAGTGGGAAAAAAAGTCCATTTCAAAAGGTCAAATACTATGTGATTCCATTTATATAATCATTCCTCAAATAACAAAATTATAGAGATCAAGAACAGATTTGTGGTTGCCAAGGTTAAGGACTGGCAGGGGTGGGAACTTACAGTCTAAGTATGGCTATAAAAGGTTAGTATGAGGGAGCCTTCTGGTGATGTTATCATCTTCACCTTGATTATGGTGGTAGATACAAGCAGCTACACGTATGATACCATTGCATAGAATTATACACACATGCACACAAGTGCATGTATAACTTGTGAAATCTAAGCTCTGTGGATTATGCCAATGTCAATTTCTTGGCTTCAGTATTGTTCTAGACTTATACAAGATGTCAACATTGAAGAAGGCAGGGTGAGAGGTCCATGGGACCTCCCTGTACATTTCTTTGCCACTTCCTCTGAATCTGTACTTATTTCAAAATGAACAGTTTTTTTTAAATCATCAACTTCAGTACTTTAACCAGTTTTTAATAACAAATTGTTTATATTATACCTTGCAAGAGAATATAACACATTGTATATCATTGCACCCGAGTTGAAAACCCAATCTAGCCCATCTCCTCCTCTCCAAAAGGACCTCATACAGTGGCTTTCACAATTGTGACCTCAGAGGAAATGAAATCAAACATCCCAGGAAAAAAAGGGCCTTTGTCATTCCTAACTGTCCCATAGTTTCAGGACTTTTCCTTAACTGTGGGTCACCTGCCTTAAAGAGGAACTAATGAATGATGAATTCACAAAAACAGTGGAGTGAGTGGCTCAATGTATTCACCAGGATAAGAAACAACTCCAAATTCCAAGTGTCCAAACACAAGAAAAGTTTATTTCTCACTATGTAAAGGCCAAAGCAGACATTCATGATTCACTGAGTCTCCTCCCACGAAGACTCGGGGATCTAGGTTCCTTCCACCCTGTGTCTACACCTTCTTCACCCTGTGTCTACACCAAGGCTGCCAGAAAATGCACTTTTCTAATCAGTTTTCCTAGTAGCACAAGAAACTGCCAAAACTAGCAAACAAGAATTTCAGTTGCATCTTGGGAGAAGAGACACAGCAACACATCTTTTCCTTGGCCACACCCCCAACTGGGCTAAATTTGGCCTTTCAAGGGCACAAGTGGATTATCAAAAAACTCAGTCATCATAAAACGCCCTGAATATGAAGTAAACTCTCTGAATATTTATGACAGATCCTTTTGCAACCCAAGATGGGGAACATGGCTTATTTTCACCCAATTTCTTCTCCAAATACCCCCACCAAAATGCTCCTCTTCTCCTGACCTCCCCACAAAATCCCTTCATATGTCCACAAAGTTCTTGATAATCAAATACTCACTGCTTTTACCAGTCTCTGACACGCAGACTGCACAGTTCACCTTGCTGGCGGCACTGTGAAGCTGGTTGTCTAAGGTAGAAATCCCTGTTCCCCCTCCCACTTACTGCCATAATGAGAAGGTCAAAAGGCACCTGGAAGCAGATTTAAGCCACTTCTTCAAACCAAGCAGCTGAGACTTCATCAGAAGTACTTTATCAAAGCAAAATAACTACCATTTTCCTTGTATTTCCTTTTCTAGGTGAAAGAGAAAAAAATAACAAAAGCTAAGCTCCTTTAAGAGATTTAGTCACAAAATCAGCTACCATCTTATGTTCTTCGGGCGTTTCTCCTTAGGTTCATTTTCTATAGCATCCAACAGTGAAAGCTGACATTTACATCAAAGGAATATTCAAGGATGTTCCATTGGATGTATATTGTAGACTAGAAGATGACAATACACACGAGGAGGATTCTGATAACTGCAAATAAAACAGCCAGGGTTCCAGTTAACCAGAATAATGCCTCTGATTTTACTATTACTGGTGTTTTTACTGTAGAGTGGAGAGGTTGGTCATTTTGACATTCAGGAGCACAATGGAAGGCATTTATCAAGGTATGGTAATGCTAGAAATTCAAGCATGAAAGCCAGTGAGCAGCTCACAATATGTACCTGGTGAACACACAAAAACAATTACAATTGAAACCAGTAAAATAATGCAAAGATTTAAATCAATGTTAGTTGAGCACCTCCTACAAACCAAGCTGTTAGTCTCTCCATAAAGCCTACCATATAATTATGAGGAAATCAAAGCTTTGGAAAATTAAGTAACTTGACCAAAATCATATAGGTAATCAGGAGAGGAGTCAAAATTCAACCCTTAGATTCCAATGCCCTTAGTCTCTTTACTATTCCACAATGCATGAAAACCCCTTTTCCCATCTTGATCTCTCATTTTTTGAGCTATCCCATGCAAATATTTTTCCATGTTTTTTGACAAAAATGATTTTTTCCCCACTCTGGAACTCCCTTCATCTCAAACAGTTTGTCTTCCATCTCCAAGTTTTCTGTAAAACCAAGCTCTCTTCCAAGAGCTCCTTTCTTATTTAACCCTACAACTACACAGTTTCACAACATTATGGAAACAGCTCTTGAAGTTGCATTCATTGGAGAAACTCAAACTCATTTGAGCACAGACTGCCTTTCACTACTCTCCTGCAACATTCCCCAAATCTCCATCTCAATTATAAAACCATATTTTATATAAAGAAGCCTTTGTCCTAAAATGCCACTTTGAGTAGCAAAAAATTGATGTGAATCGCTACCAGCAAGAGGGGCAGAGAAAATAAGGCTTTCAAAAAAATGCTTGTAAACCCAGCATCAAAAATTACATACCTAGATGTAGCATCCTAGGAAACCCCAGCAGGCAGACTTATAGAAGAAAGGTTGAAACTTATACAGAGTAAGCATAAATAGCATGGTTCTTTGCAAAAGCATCACAGATTATGGGACACTAAGAGGTCAGAAGTTTAAAAAGAGTCATTGTCAATGGCAACCAGCACCGCAAACCAGAAGCACTCTGGGGGTGGAGGGGAAGGTGTCCACAGCAAGGAGAAGAATGGAAGTCATACAGTCGTCTTGATGGAAAAACGACAATGCCAGCCTGCAATTGGGAAGAGTGGATGAGTCAGTGGCAGAGTGGTCCTTTGAGAACCAAATTGGGATAGGAAATGAGTTGATCGAAGGAGAGCAATAGCACAAAGACTTATAAGATAACACTGACAGCAACAGAAGCAAGCTTCCATCCTTCAGAGACTAGGAAACGGTTTTAAATATGTAGGATGGCCTGCCGTAGGCGATTGTTTTCACTAGAGGCACCGATCATCCATGCTCGTAGTGTAGTTTTTAGATAACTGAGGGGCAAATATGCCCTCAAATTCTTCTATGTCCTCCAAAAAAGAGAGATAAGTTCCCCTGGTTGTGAGTGAAAAGAAACGGTTTTACGAATGGTAGATGCTCAGAAATTCCGCTTATTATTTTATCTTTGTGGTATATAGTATTTCCTGTTACCTAAACCTTTAGCTGTGGGTAAGGATGCTGTCAACAGAAGTAAGATGCCACCTCAGAAAATGGGGTGGGGGGGGCAGATTATTAAAAAACTGTAAGATATGGGTGCTAATTCCACACACACCTGAAGTGATTAATCACAGTCATATCTGATTCCAAAAATGAAGGGAAGGGATGTGTTTGTAATAATTTAGCAGAATCAAATGCAGATTGATACTGTGGGTGAAAATTATAAAATTAGATGATCAAACAACTTATTTTAAGGCAAGACCAGACAATCTCATTGTCCTCCATTTCATGCTTTCACAACATTCACCTAATATACCTTGCTATGTCTAACATTTTATTGTGAGAGGAGTTATCAGAATCACTATTAATTTGCCTTGTGAGGGAAGCGGCTGTGGCTCAATCAGTAGGGCTCCCGTTTACCATATGGGAGGCCCCCGGTTCGGTTCCCGGGGCCTCCTGGTGAAGGCAGGCCCGCCCACGCGGCGTGGTTAGCTGACCCAGCGAGCACAAGCAGCAAGAGGGGGATAAATGAATAAATAAATAAATAAATTTTTTGCCTTGTGACCCAGTAAAGAAATTGAAGAAATTTGGCTGGGGAAATAATACAGAAAGGTGTTTAAAAGATATCTCCAATTGTCTGTAAAAATCAGCTCTAGAGGATTCCTGTGTAAAAACATAAATAGAATTTCTCAAATTTCTCAATTTGTTTTCTATAGTTGTTGAGAATCTGTATTTAGTTTTATTTTGGTTGTGTGTGTGTATGTATGTATATGCTTGACACTGAACTCACCAATATACTGCATATTAAAAAATTAAAATTCCCCAGCATCCTTTTGCAAAATCACTAATCAAAGTATTAAAGTCAATGGTTTTACAAACAGATACATGATGAGGTTATAGATCACGGGTCAGCAAACTTTTTCTTTACAGCACCAAATAGTAAGTATTTGCGGCTTTGCAATCCATATAATTTCTGCAGCAACTACTCAACCTTGCCATTGAAGCATGAAAGCAGTCATAAACAAACATAAATGAACATGGCTATGTTCCAATAAAACTTTATCTACTCAAACCAGTGATGAGCAGGATTTGGCCCACAGGCTCTAAGTTGCTGACCTCCACTACACATTAATCTCTTACAAAAAAAAGTTACAGCTTTCTGCAGCTGCTCAAGTTTTCCCTTAGATAAAAATGTCTTTTCATTATCAAGAAGCTTATGTAAATGTCAGTTACCCTATGACAAGTCCTTTGCTTAAGGCACACAAAAAAAGTGACCTCTAACTACCTCTGTGAAATATCTTTCACATTTCATGTATCGTCAGGTGTGGCTGAGATTATGGTTTGCTCACTCATTCACCCTTCCAAGCCCCTTCAGCATACCCTCCTCTACTGCAGATGCTGGAGAGTAAACTACCTTTAATAGGCTCCCTTGATGCTAGGGTTTCAGATGTGATTCTGCTGTTTCCTTCCCTTAGAACCTAAGTCTGTGTTTGGTCTGAAGATTTACTCCTGCAAGCTCAGCCACAGTTCTCCCAACAATACTGTAAGCTAAATGCTTTCACCGATACATTTCTTTTTGCCTAATTTGGGTAGACTGAATGCTGCTGTCTGTAACTAATAACGGTGACTTAAATACGTAGGCATGATCTCATAATACGGCATTAATCGCAAGCATCTCCAAAAATTATTTAATTATATATGTAAAAATATTATTTCCCCACATGTAACATGATAGGGGCTTTAATGACAATAAATCTCCAAGACCTACAGAGATCAAACATTGCCCTTTGATAATGTAGCTAAATTAAAACAAACAAACAAAAAATCAATGTCTAAGGCCATTTTTCAAAATGTATATAATTTGACAGTTCTTCCTGAAAACAAGTTTATCTATAGCAAAATATCAGAAAATATATAGGTTTGTCACTGTGACCTCATCCCTGTTCTTATACTAAGATCCTATCACAGATAACAAAAAGTTTGAAGGGTCAGATTGGGAGTATAAAAAAAAAAGTCTCTAAATGATTGGAATTTACTGGGAGTGAGGCTGAATCTCTTTGTCTGACTGGTCTAGCAATCCAGTGTGTTTTTAACAAAGAGGCCTCCTATTGGACAGATGTTAAAGACTAAATGACTAGAAACTGCACCATGCAGTCAAAATTGTTCCAGAGACAAATTTATTTGCCCGTTCTGACACAACAAAAGGAGGAAATTTTACCCATCTATGGATTGGCAATTTCTAATGTACTTTCTTATGGATGTGGTTATATGATTATAATGTTATGCCTGGTCCACCCAAGACGACTTTGTACAGAATACTCCAGAACATACCAGAATCCTCTGTTTGTCTCTGTTTACTGTCCCCTTTGATCAAAGTCATGTTATAGGCAAGGTAATGTGAGTCTATGGCATGGGTGGTCTTTGCCTTTATTTCTTTAATTAACTCAAAGCTTCAAGGTCCCAAATTTCTATTCTTGATGTGGCTGCCTTATGCCCTACTCTAACTCTTCCTACCAGTCAGTTTCTTGTTTTCAGTAATTGCTAACAAAATGGCAAGAAAGCTATTCCAGGAGATGTTAAAATGTTCATATTTTAATTTTCTGATTTATGAAATACTAAAAGTAAGGGCATAAACACCAAGGAAACATGAGAAACAATGAAATAGAGATCTTCTCTGAACCCAAGATATCTATAACTAACTCTTGACTGAGCACCTACTAGGAGTTATTTATTGTCCCATTTAATCCTGACCCAACCTTATAAAATAGATATTATTATTATCTCCATTTTACAAGTAAAGAAACTGTGGTTCAGAGATATTAAGTAACTTGGCAAGGCCACACAACTGGGAAGTGGCAGAGCCAGGACTTAATCCCAGGTCTGTTTAATTAGAGAGTCACTGCTTTTAATTACTATGCCAGAGACTCCCAAACACAATCCATGAAGTGGTATGGATGGTAACAATGTTGTTGGCATTCTAGTAAATTCAGTAGTGCCAAAACAAAATGTATTCCATTTCTTTGTTATGAGATGATGCCCTTCCTACATCTGTTGGCTTTAAAACACCCCTCTTTTTATGAAATGGGGCTATGTGGATAATTAATGTTAGCTGTTCTCTTTCACATTACAGTCCATGGCAGATCAGATAGCTCTCCTGGACAGATCTCCTCCGTGCAGTGACTCAAGAATCCAGGTAACTTCTATTGTGTGGGTCTACCATCTTGGAGTTCCTCATGTCTAGCCATGGTCATGAGGAATGGGAAGAGAGAGTGGAGAAGGCACTCTGGCTCGTAAGTGACTTTACCTGGAACTGAACCAAGTCACCTTTGCTTACATTTCAGCAGCCAGAACTCACTCACATGACTCCACCTTACCAGAAGGGATATATAGCCTTCCTGTGTTCCCAGAAAGGGGAAAGGAGTTGAATATTGGTTAACACTAGCAACCCCTACCAGGGATTGGGATTGTAGACAGTACCTGTTTTGTATCAATGTCCTTACTTAGCAAAATAAAGTAATGACAATTCTAGGTTGAAATCCCCAAATATTGCGACTATTTTTTTTAGTTTACTGGCACGTAAATCAATAATTCTCTATTACATCCCAATCTATATGGTAAATGGCAGAAAAATGTTCAGATTAATCTCTTTCTAAATAACTAGACAGTGGCAGATTAGTGGGTAAATAATCAGGCTGAAACTTAGCAAAAATGTGCTTATTTCTTACCACAAGAGAGTTTTGTAGCAGTATTATTAAAAGAACAGACAATTACTAATGTCTACCAATACTTGTTTTTCATCACACTTTCTGTACAACAGATTCTCCAGTGTATCACAGACTCCGTATAAAGAATAGTATGTCGTATTAAAAATAAAGGTTCAATTATTGATAGATTATCACCATTAGTAAGGAAATACATAAATCTCCTCTGTTTACAATAAAAAACATTCATTAGGTCCTTCAAAATCCTAAATTCAGTGCGTATAATTTATGCATTCAATTTATGGAATTAAAAGAACTGTTGCACTCATTTTCTTGGAGGCGGTAATTCAGTGTTTCTTGTTAAAATATCTCTTATAAATTATATAGTTGCTACACTAATTCAAGGTGGTTCACAATTCAAGGAGTGGGGAGGGGAACAATAACCTGAAAACAAAATAAAGGAATCAAACAAAAAATCCAAATACCTAACATTGCAATGACATTCCAAAACATTGTTTTGAGGAGCAAGTCTTGGCTTTTGGATTGACTACCAATTTCTGAATTTTAACAGTGATTTCTGGAGTGAACTTCAAAATATTTGATGAGCAAGAGGAGAGAAAAGCACCAAGGAAGGAAATATAAACATTAATTGGTGTTTTTCAGATTCGATGGCATTGAAATTGTCCTCTAATTACCCTCTACTTATGTTTGGAACAAAAGTAGTTCAAGATGTAAATTGCTGAATATTTTAAATAATCTTTCAGAGAGTTTGTTCAGCTCCAAACTCTGAAGGCCGAGCACTTTGTCATTAATCTGAAATCCCACCAACCCCATCTGTTTTTGATTCTCTCATTCGAGTCACCACAATAGTTTGAGATGATGTCATTTGTGTCGAAAGTAATTTTTTTATACAATTGTCTCTAAGTCTTGATTCATTAAAAGTTAGCAATCTTTACACAGTGGTGAAGTAAAATCACTACAGAAAGGTTCATATGCACTTCTAAATGGATGAATTTTAAACCAATGTACTCTTGGAAAACACTTTTCCAATTCCTGCTTCACATACACAGATATTTTTTAACAGCACATCAAAAGCCCAATAAATAAAGACCCCATCTGCAACCCTCTTTACTTGCACGGCTCCTTATTAAACCCACTTTGATATTCCATAAACTAGATATAATTGGACCATCCTGATAAGGCATTAATAAGAGCCTCTAAGCTGCAGGTTTAAATTTCCCAATCAACCCTGGAACATAGATGCTTATCAGCACCCCAAATTTAACACCACCAGATCTGAACTCATCTTTTCCACAAAACTCACTTTCTTCACAATAATGTCTCCACCACAAAAACCACTTTCTGCACAATAATGTCTCCACGAATTTAAGACACCTATGCTCAAAACTTTTAAATCAACTTTGACATTTTTTCTCTTCTCCTACCACATCTAAATAGTTGTCACCTCCATTGATTATTCCTTTGAATTACCTTCTGAATTTGCCTTCCTTTCTAGGCCAGTTACTCTAGTCCAAGCATTTGTTCCATCAAGCCTAGATTACCAAAAGAACATTCTTACTGCTTTATCTACTTCTTCCCATCTATCGCTCAACTATTTAGGAATCTTTGTTGGCTTCCCAATGCCTAAAGAAGAAAACCCACACTTCACCTGGCCTCAAGGCCCCCCACGATCTGGTGCCAATGACTTTATAGCATCATTTTCCCCTCTTCTTTTACAACATACCCTAACCTAAACTCCAGTCCAAATATTCTTGTTATTTCCTAAATTCAGCCAGCAAGGTCCTTCCTCCTCAGCTTTGCTTAAAAAAAAAAAAAAAAAGTCCTGTCCATTTAGAGTAGCCACTCTTCTCCTCCATCTCCTCTCCTCCATTAGCTACCAGTTTGAACACTTGGTCCCTTCGAGGTTCAACTCAGTGATGTTTCTGCCTTGGAAACCTTGTGATGTTCCAATGAAAGTTATTTCTCCCTTCTCTTAGCTACTACCAATTCTTGTTTATTGCACTCTACATAGATGTTGCCTTAGATTCTGTCAAATATCTTTATTCTCTACTAGGTTTTAAATCTCCAAGACCTAATCAGTTTTCTGTTTTCCATAGCTCTCACCACTGTACCTAGGAATGCCCTTCCTTGCTGAGCAAAGACCTACTTATCATCCTTCATCTTACCTGAATATCACCTCTTCAGAGAAGCCTTTCCTGATTCTCTAAGAAGTACTTTATGCATAGTTTGCATGTCTCACTTCTGGATTTGGTTCCCTCCATTAACATTTTTCTTTACATATTATTTACCCTACTGGAAGTAAGAGAAACCATGTCTTACTCATCTTTATTTTTTAATAAAAGATGTTTAATTTTTTTTGAATTTAACAAAATAAAAGAAAGTTCATTGATGTTGTGGAAATTGCTGAACTTCAGACAAATGTTTTCCTTCTTTCCTTTTTTAAATATATATATTATTAGAGAAGTTGTGAGCTTACAAAACAATCATGTATAATGTACAGAATTCCCATGCATCAACCCTCCACCAATACCTTACATTGTTGTGGAATATTTGTTACAGATTATTGCTCATTCTTTTTTATCTTCGTATATTTCAAGCTTACTAGAGGGCCTGTGTGACATGTAGTACCCAATGGCTAAACCTTAGTATATTAAGACAGATTTCTGCAAGGCTTTACCCTCCATAGTGTCATAGGCAGATAGGTCTACATGGAATTATTAATCATAGTTAAAAGTTGGCAACAACTTGAATGTCCAAATTTAGGGATGATTAAACATACTATGCCATATCCACATGATACATTGTTATGTACTCATTTAAAATGATGTATATAAAAGACTGAAATAACATAGAAAATTCTAATACTGTTACTCAGTTAACAAACCTTTACTATTAGTATAAAGTTTTAAAAAATAGAATAAATTATATATACATATACACACATACATATACATAATATATACCCCAACATATAAATAATGATGTAAAAGTGGTAGAAAAAGTGTTTTTCCCCTCTTTCAACTCTTCATTTTTTCCATATCTTCCGTAATAAGTAATAATCTAATAATCTAAAAAAACAAAATATTTTTAAAGCTTTTAAGCTATCATTCTTAGCTCAATTTTTAGATTACATTTTTCGCCTTTCAATTTTAATGTAGATTAAATTTTTATATTTCAGGTTTTGGTCTGAAATCTTCTCCCTTCATTATTCCCTTCACCTTTCTTCTCAAGTTAGCATTACAGTTGTCTGAGCTTCTGGCCTGTGAGTCAGCATTGTTCACAATGAAATGACAGCTATTCTGTCAGAGATAAGGATGTTTGTCAAATGGTGTGAAATGGAACTGGCAAACTCTGCTGTTAGCAGCCTTCCACCAGCCCAGGACTAGCCCCAGATTTGCCAACAAGGTGGAAACCATGACTCTTCATTCAAAGCAACATTCTGTTTTTAACATCTTTTAGATAAACAAAATCTCAGTTTTGTCCCATTTTTCTCTCCCTGTTATTCTGCCCCACATTCTTCTTTCTCTTGCTCTCTTTTCCAAAAATAAACTGCAAAGCACTTTTAGTGTTTTTCAGAGTTCGGCCTAATGTATAAATGGCCGCTCTTTGGTTTTCCAGACTAATGCAGAGGTCTTCACTGTTTGAGCTCCAGATTTTTCTTTAGGGTATATTTTCCTATTTGGGCTGCCTGTGGGAGAACAAATCAAACCGATTAGCAAGGTGTTTTCTTCACGGGGGTTCACATCACAGTAACTGAGTTCTATGATTATAAGTTATTTTTCTTAGGGCAATAAGTATCTGTTTCTTCATTTCCTTGCTTTAACAGTAGTAGCAGTAGTAGTCACAGCAGTGTACTGGGAGCAGTATTGCCCCGTATGTTAAATGGTTTGCTGCTAATCAAAGATGACATTAAAACTTACTGTTGAAATTATATTTCTAATGCAATCAATTTCAGGCTTACTATGATTATGGCATCTCTTCTTTCCTGTCTTCTACCTCCCAATTAAAAATGAGATCTCAAATGTGAATTTGCCATTCCTTAATGATTTGGCCTTTGAACTAACAAATTAAACGAAGTCAATGAAATCTACAAGGATCTTTTTTTTTTCATGACAGGTTAGGTTGTGCGTTGATAGGCAAAACCGTGGGTGGAAGAATGTTTCATTGCATGGGGCTTGGTCAAATGCTGCAAATACACTTGTCTCTGAACCAAGTAAGAGTTGCTGCAGAAACACCCTCATCTTTAAATCTTTTGGAACAGGCAGAGTCGTGGAGCAGGTGTAGCTCAGAAGTTGAGTGTGTGTGTCACATGTACAAGGTCTCAGGTTCAATCCCTGGTACCTCCTTTAAAAAAACATAGAACAAACAGAGCAAGAAGGACACTTTCTACTCCAACAAGGCATGGACTGGCTGCCTCAGGAAAAGACTGGTTAGCATAACATGAGGAGTTAGGGGGAAATTCCAGTCACCGAGGGAGAATGATCAACATGTTTTCCAGAAAAGTTTATTGAAATTATTGAAGAAGAAAGTTGTTATTCAAAACAGGTGTTTATCTCCTAGAAAATATGGAGCAAGGGATCAATGAAGATGAGATGACATTGTCATGGAAACAGCCTTTCCCTATCACTTGCCTCTCAAGGACTTTTGAAGCTTTCAGATACATTGAATTTTTAAAGTTTTGCTGATGAGTGGCCCTATTTTTGAACTCTTCATAATTGGAGAAATAAAGAGTACTGTGTTGAGTTTGGATTTCAATAACCATAATTAAGACTCTCAATCATTTTCTTTTGAACAGAGTATTTGCCCCAAGACTACTTAAGGATAGAGACAAAAGGCAAGTCTCTTTGACAAAGATTATCAGCCCATGCCTCCATTTACCCAGAGAACAATGGCAAAGGGACATGAGAGATGGGGGTAGTAATAATAATAGAAAAACTCAGGCAGATTCTGTGGCAAGTCTAAGGGACTCCTCAGGACACATGAGCAGGCAGATAGAGCTGTTCCTCAGTGAATGCCAGGGTGAAAGTCATCTATTCATTTTGAGGTGAAGCTGCTCCACTTGTGGGAGGCTAATGAAAGTTTTTCTCCATTCAAGGGGAAGAGTCTAAAATGAAGGGCTGGCCAAGGCCATAACAGTGGTCCAGGTGACAAGCCTTGCCCAAGTTGGGGTCTGCTCCATCCCCATCTGCAATTGAGACCCCTCAGCCCACTCCTTTGTATCCTCTCAGCCCCCTCTCTTGAAGAATGTTTCTTACCTAGTACTACAGATAACATTTTTTCCTATACCCCATGGTGAACATACTTAGTTCACTGAAGAGGCAGTTTATTATAGTGGTTACAAATATATACTCTGAAGCCAGTCTCCATGGGTTCAAAGTGTGGTAGGCAGCAGTTCTAGCACAGCCTGCCATCTTGCCCTGGGACCCACAAATACCTCCTGTGCTCAGGACCAGGTATGTCAGCTGGGCAGGTAAAACACAAACACCTAATAGATAAGGGGGCTGCTGGTACATTCCTTCCCTTATAGTCTTGAGCACATGTAAGCATTCACCGGAGAGAGTCTGACTCTGGTGGGTTTTACCACAGCCAGCTCACACCCCAATGGTATATCTACCCTGGGCAGGGAGGGAGAGCACTTCCTCCACTGTGGCAGCAAATGAACACAAGAGAGCACTGTGCACAGAACACACCCTGGTGGGCCAGGGGCTGAGACCTGCTGGCTATGGGGAGCCAGTGTCCACTGGCGAAGCTGACTTGTTCTGTCTCTCCTCCATGTGGTAAAACGTCTTTCTATCAGGGCCTGTGTGAGTAGTGCTTTTGCTGGCAATCCCGACACCTGTATTAGAGAGGGTTGACATCTCCTTAGGTGTCCTTCCTATCGGACAAAATCCTGACTCCAGCATGTACTGAGAAACTTGGGATGGGTTTTTTAACCACCCTGTGCCCTAGTTTCTTCATCTAAAAAAATGGAAGTAATAATAGTAATTTCCTCATAGGGTGATTAAATGCACTTATATATTTAAGTGTTTGCCATTGATATTTTTCCATACCGTCTCTGAAACTATTTGAAAGTTCACAAAAGTAAACTGCTAGGTATCATATATATTCTGACTAGTACAAGTAACTTTAGGCATTGTAACTTCTGCATACAATAAACCACTTCTTAACAATATTTCCATGATACAGCTGAACTAGAGGTGACATTGTTAAGAAAGTGGTGTGGATAGAAAAGCATGGCCTAGGAAAAATTGGCAATTTCACCCCAAACCATCGGTATTAGTCAGGGTCCTCTATGGAAAAAGAACTGACAGAAGATATCTGTAAATATTATGAGATTTTATAAAACTGACTCTGGGGAAACACACGGATTCCAGATTCCATAGGTCAGCCTGCAGGCTGGGAACTCCAGTGAAGGTTTTCAGTGAATTCCCCAGGAGAAGCTGGCTGGCTGAAGTAGAGATGGAAATTCTCTCTCAGACTGATGAAATCATCACTGTTCTTTTAAGGCTTCAACTGATGGGATGAGAGATCTCTTATTGCTGTAGGCAAGCTCCTCAGTTGATTGTAGATGTCATCAGCCATAGATGCTATCACCTCACTGATGATTTAAGTCCAGGAAATGTCCTCACAGTAACAATTAGGCCAGTGCTTATTTGACCAAACAACCAGGCACCATTACCTGGCCAAGTTGACACATGAGCCTACCCATCACATCATCTTTATCATAAATGTCTAAGCCTCTTACAAGGAGAAGAGTAAAAGGCATTTGTGGCAGGCAGGGAAACACTCCCCTCAGACTCTCATGCAAGAAGGGACTTGTTGCCCAGGGGCTAGAAGGCATGGTCAAGCAGATGGCCTCAGTGGGGACTCTTGCAGAATGCACCCCACCTTTCCAGCCCAACGCACATCTCCTGGCGACCCCCACACAATGACTGCACAGCGTAGGGGTGCCTGTGCTCAGTGTAAGGGTTCACTGTGGGACGCATCTAACTGGCATCTTGGCTGCAGGGCCTCCTGTGGGAGGGCTGAGACTTTGTCAAGTCTGCATCGGGGTCAGCTGACTTCCCCACCAAATCCTGCTCCCGCCCTTCTCCTTTCACAGGTATTATACCCCAATAAACCTTCTGCCCTGCCAACTCTGTGTCTACTTCACTGAGAACTCACACTAACATAGCATCTTTGGTCCAAACATTAGCAAACCTATATTTATAAGGTGCCTTAACCGGTCTCACTCACGGTGAAAAATCCCCCAAGTGAAAATTTTCAACGTTTCAGTTCACAAATCTCTAAAATTTGTTTTGATGAAGAAAGTAATTACATTCTTTATAGAAAATTCAAACACAACAGAAATCCATAATGGAGAAAGAGAGCATCTCTTACAGTCCCAAATCTCTTGACCATCAGAGTATTACCCTGCCAGGTTTTGTTCAGATGCATATGCTAATATTTATAGTCATTACTATTTTACGAAACAGAACCAGAACTCTTGGTCATTGCTTTTTTAAATACAATTTATCCTGGATATTATTATCAATGCCCATAGATATAGGTAAACCTCATTCAAAATACCAGCTGCATAGTATTTAGCTGTATGAATATACATACCATCATTTATTTACACATTTCCACACAAAAGGGCATTTGTTTCTAGTTTTTTTGTGTGTGATTACAACAGAGCCTTCATAATGTTTAGCTTGAGTTTACATCTTGAAATATTTGTGAAAACATATGTAGTCATTTGGCAGTTTGATGTAATTATGAATTACAAAAATATATATTGGATTATTCTTGTAAACTGGTCTGTTAATCTGGGCATGATTAAGTTATGATTAGGGTGTTAACTGGGCCACGTCAGTAGGGCATTGAGCCCTACCCCTTGGTGGGTGGGGGAATCAAATATAAAAGGCAAGGCAAGAGAGAGCAGTTTTGATATTGGAGTCTTGTGCTGGAGCCCCAGGAAGTAAGAGAGCTTGGTCGTGAGGAAGGAGAGAAGGTCCCAGAATAGAGACAAGCCATTCACCTGATAGTCAACAGCTGGCCTTGTAGAGCAAAGCAAAGCCTAGAGAGCCTCATAGTCTACAGCTGACCTTGTGGAGGAACCAGAGGAGCTAAGCCTGGAGAGAAACACAGCCCCAGGAAGAGAGGAACCCAAGAAGACTGAACCCTGGCAAATGTCGGCAGCTGTCTTGCCAACACGTGACAAGGACTTTGGTGAGGGAAGAAACTTATGCTTTACGGCCTGGTAACTGTGGACTTCTACCCCAAATAAATACCCTTTATAAAAACCAACCCATTTCTGGTATTTTGCATCTTTGGCTGACTAACACAACATATATTTGAGTTTTATTTTAATTTACTTTTAGCATCTATATTGGTATTGGGGGAGTTTAGATGGGATTCCAGGGAGTGAGCCCACATTTATAATTTTGTGCCTTTAGGTAATAAAAGTATGTAAATCATCTTCTGCTAATTGCCACTGGCGTTGGGGGCTCCCAGGCTCTATCCGTCTTTTGCCGTTCACTTACATTATGACCCTAAATGGAGTTTAATGGAGAGTTGCTGGGTGGGGTCGGTGTGCAATAGGACTGGGGAGAGGGGGTTTGGGGGTGGGAGTGGGGAAGGGGAGGGGAGGGAGAGAAGGATTGGGATGGGAGGGTGGGAAGCTGGGGTGTAGGGGTGAAAAGTGGGGAACTAGGGGGTGGCTCTAACTTGTCAGAGCTACCCAGTCACTAGCCACATAAATGCCCCCCCCTTTTTAAATATATTTTTCATATTTTCTAAAAGATACTAAGATTGCATAAAATGTTACATTAAAAAATATATGGGACCCCCCCCCTTTTAGATCTTGAGGGCTTTGTTCTTCCAAAATGCCTCTCACTAACAGTGAATGCTGTAACATCCTAGATTCTATGGGTTTTAGAACTATTGATTCTAGACCATATGATTCTAGATTTGTTGTTCAACCAAAGCCCAGCCTCTTTTTCTAGACAAGTAAACTTCTCATGTCTTTGGGAAAACAATGACAAAGGGCAAGGACTTTAATGCTATAAGCTCAATCAATGTTTGCATCACTGCCAGTTCAGCTTGTTTTGCCAACGGATCAAATGATTTTGCCAAGGTAAATTCAGCCTGTCAGACATCCCTCTGGTCTTAGAAACAGCTTAAGAGCTACTGTGCAATTTCTGCCCATGCTTCTCTAGCAAAAATGTCCTTGACTTTTGCTTTGTTCTGTTTTGTTTTCTTTGTTAACGTGTACAGATAACCCCTAGCAAGCAGCAGGAAAGGTCTCCCTGACAAGCATAAAGGGCTCAAAAGGCAAAAAATTTTAGGCAAATACCAAAAATGGCGATCAGGATGGTGATAGAATATACCCGTCAGTGCCTCACAGATAGCTTCATTTTCTTTAAACAGCTTTTTGAAAATAATAAGGCACATTTTAAAGTCTGCTTTTTAAAAAAAAGTAATCGTATTTTTTCTTTTAGATCTTTCTAGTTGACCCCAGACAAACCAGTTACTGTGTTCCTAAATTTTCCAGTTTATATGTCCATGGAGGCAAGCAGTGAAGTTTAGAGACAAGGAAAAAATAACTACACCTAAGGAGGTGAGTCTCACACTTGTATGTGCTAAGACCCACCCAAGGAACTTGCCAAAATCTCAAATTCTTTGGTCTCCAGGCCAGGAATTCTGATTCCATACATCTAAGGTAGGGGCCCAGGAATCTGCATCTGAATAACCCCAGGTGATTCTCACGGAGGGATTAGGAAGACCACACCTTGAACTGGCTGAACACTGGCCTCAAGCCTGTGAAGCCTCTTTTCCTATTCCTAGTCTGTTGGTGAGTTTTGACTTAGCTTTGGGCCAAGTCACATTCATCGCGTCCCAATTTCAGTCTATAAAGTGGGGCTGATCATATTTTCCACCTACCTCATTACCATCCCATGTGAATTCATGAGATAATGCCTGTGAAGTATTTTAAATTTCTCAGTAGAAAAGGACTATATTTCAAGTATTATCAAGTATTTATTTCCAGTATTACAGTGACACTTTGTTTTTCAGGGATCCACAAAAAAAGTGGTGCCACTGCTGTGAAAATGTGTTAACAAGACTACTATGCTCTAGGCTCGATCATATTAAGTAACCTGCTTACTGAAAAGGAGTGGGTTTCTACCTCACATTTGACTTAATATCTCGCTGACATCGTGGTCAACATCATTTCCCAACTACAGACCAAATTTGACATTCCCTGGTGTATCAGTCAAGATTCTACCAGGATACACAGAGAAAGAGAGTAAGAGAAGAAGAGGGATTTACTTACTCAGCCGTGGGGTCTACCCAAAATCTGTAGGGCAGATCATAAGGAAATTCAGGTTAGAAATTCAGACAGGAGCTGAGGATGCAATCCACAGGTGAAATTTCTTCCCCAGGAAAACCTCAGTTCTGTTTCTAAGCAAAGGCATAAAAGTACTAAGCCTAGAATAAACACTTATTGTTTTTGCCTACTTGCTATTCCTTTTTCTGGTAAAAGCACATGGCTTTATCTCTGAGGAGCCACCTCACCCCTTCACTTGGTCCACCAACCCAGGTGGAGGCTTGCCCAGTCAGAACAGTTCCATCCCACTGCCCACAGTGATTGCCTTGGGCAGAGTGGGGGGCAGATAAACCAGATTAAGGAAATTAGTCTTAGAATTCTTGCTGGAACCAGAGGGAAAGGGATGTTCTATTTTTGCTGTGGTTGCAAAACTGGAATTGTTAGTGACTAGTTGGCCTCAACAAGAGGAGGACTTGCCTAAGAAAGCAGAGCTGAACCATTAAGAGAAACAGATTCTGAAGTGACTGAGAAGATGGATACAGCCATTCCTGAAGCCAATGGATTTGCAATTACTTAACCAGTAATTTCTCCTTTATGCTTAAATTAGTTGATGTTCTTGTAACGTGCCAGTAAAAGTTCCAGGTTACAATAGATACCAGTTTCCCTTATTCACATTTAGGCTGGGTGTAGAGAACTAAGAAGAGAAGCATTTCTTCTGCTCCGCACCCTCAGGCTCATAGTTGAAGCCAGTATTATGATCGTGCAGGAACACAGCTCCTAAATGGGGCAGCCGAGGCCATCCCAAGCTATACAGCTGAGCAGCCTGGGAGCACTCTCCTGAGAGGTGCACCTTCACTCCCAGCCGGTGTCCTTTGACAGGTGTTCACCTCCTCATGGGACTCAAGGCAAGGTGAGGGAACAGGTAAAGGGCAGCAAATGCCGCACCTGTATCCACCTCTGCTGACAGTCTAGCCCAGCAAGGACTATTCCCAAAGTGAGGTTACAAGAGAGGGAATGAGGAATTTAGGAAAGAAGGGAGGGAGGGAAGGATGAAAATAAATTTTTAGTGGGTGCTATCTAATTGGATCCTTACCACATGTAATAATTACCATCTTCATTTTAGACGGTGAGAAAATAGACCCATAGGGAGTAACTGACTTGCCCCAAGGTGATATAGTTACATTGGCAGTAGCAGCACTGAAATTTAGACCTGTCTGATTCTAACGTCTGTGTGTACCCCTTTCTTTGCAAACATTCTTATGAGCAACCCCGAGATGCAAAAGAGATCAAAGTGGAGTGGCTCATGCTCAACTCTCCCTTCCCAGCTCCATGGCAACCCCTCCTTGGAAACCTGGGACTTCAAGAGCACCATTTGAAAAGCACAGACAGGTGTATCTCTGGACTAGTTAGGGCTCAGCTCAGACACTACCTTTTTCTGTGATGGGCTGGAGTAAAGAGGATAGAATAAATAAACTACTCCTACTCCACCCCCAGAAAAAAGAGGTTCCCAAATCCCTTGCAGTTCCAGTACTTGCGTAGAACCTGATACATAGTAGGCAATTTATAAATATTTGTTGAATGAATAAAGAAATGAATAACACTGAATGATTCAGCTGACTGAGGCTAAAAAATATATAAGGGGGTAAAGTTTGATTTCCTGGCTTTATTTCTACTTTCAATAACAATTTCCTTCCAAATTCTGCATTGGATCATATTCTCTAATGCTGGGGCTTTAGGGACCATTTGCTGGAAGACTGCCTTATAAGATATGGTAGACACATTATCCAACACTTGATCTCTGGTCTTCATGTCAGAAGAAAGGATGTGGAAAGCTTTTAAGATCACTGGGGGAATACAACAAGTAGGAGTGGGAAGGAAATGTTGAATCAAAAGCAAGGTAAAGATGTGCTTTCTTGCAATTCTCATGGTGATTATCTGTTAAAAACAAAGTTCCCGAATTCCGTTGAGTTTGCACAATTCTGGGAAAATGTTTTGGAATGGCATCCTGTGAGTTCCAATACAAGAACTTTCTGGGAATTAACACTGCTTTCCTCACTTGGTCAGACGCTGAAGCGGATAGTCACTCTGTACCCACTTACCCTTCTCTACCTAATTGTATACTGATGTGCTTCCAGGGAAACACCTCTTCCCCACTCCTAACCCCTGTGTTTAAGGCAACATTGACTCCGCCCCTGAGGCCAGCATGTGACGGTCTGCCTGGCCAAGAAGAGCAAGCAATTTCACCTGGCCACTGTGACTGGTTCAAGGAAGGGCACGTGACCAAGCCCAAGTTAATCAGACCTAATGGGAGCTAATGGCAGCTAACCCCAAAACCCTTGCTGTACAGTTGGATGGGAACCTGAAAAGTGATGGTGTTGAAGCCCTTTTGCCATCACATGAAGTCTGAGAATGAGGCCAATACTAGGAAGAGAACAAATTTTGCTCTCTTCCTAGTACTGGCTTCATTATTATTCTAGAAATGGAAGAACTTTTTATCACTGCTATAAAGGCAGTGGCCACTGGAGGTTCTGAGGGGAGGGAGAGGGAGAAATAGGTATAATATTGGGACATTTTTGGGTCATTGAAATTGTCCTGCATGATATTGCAATGATGGATACAGGCCATTACATATTTTGTCCTAACTTACAAAGTTGCATGGGACAGAGTGTAAACTACAATGTAAACTATAATCCACACTTACTGGCTATGCTCCACAATGTGTTCATCAATTGTAACAAATGTACCACACTAATGAAGGGTGTTGCTAATGTGGGAAAGTGTGGGAGGGGAGGGGTGGGGCTTATGGGAACCCCTTATATTTTTTATCTAATATTTATATAATCTAAAGCTTCCTTAAAATAAAAAAAAAAAATTTTAAAACAACAAAAATGTACAAAGTGGGAAAACAACATTGTCATGAACAACAAAACAGATGACTCTATTTTAGCCCTGAATCCAGTCTTAGGATGACCCTGAGATTTTTCAGTTACAGGAGCTGCTAAACTCCCAATTTTTACTTAAACAAATTTGAGGTGGTTTCTCAGTCATTGATAGCTGGAAGAATCCCAACAAAAACAGGCATTTTACATACAGTCCTTCGTTTTACTTGCTGTCCCTAACAACCCCCTACGGACAATGTTTTTTTCCAATTTTACAAATAAGAAAGCTAAGATGAGGAAAGGTTAATTTACTTCCCCAGAGCTACAAAAATGATGTCAACTCTAATCTGGGAGAACAAGGATAATTCTTAATTTCCCTGGTTCTTTCAAATCACACACAAATTGCTGTCAACTTTTAAAAGAGTGATCTCCTGGAGTCTGAGGATGGATAACTGGACACTTCCGGTTTTCTTCAGCATCTTTGATATATATATATATATATATATATATATATATATATATATATATATATATATATATATATCCCCTTTTTTCCTCCAATATCAACAGGTAGTCTGGTATAGTGGTTAAGAGCTTGGACTCTTGGAAGCGGCTGTGGCTCAATCAGTAGGGCTCCCATTTACCATATGGGAGGCCCCGGGTTCGGTTCCCGGGGCCTCCTGGTGAAGGCAAGCCCGCCCGCACGGCGTGGTTAGCTGACCCAGCAAGCACAAGCAGCAAGGGGGGATAAATGAATAAATAAATAAAATCTTTAAAAATAAATAAATAAATAAATAAAAAATAAATGTGTGGTCCTGGATTGGATCCAGGACCAAAAAAAGAAAAGAGCTTGGACTCTGGAGCCACACTCCCAGGTTCAAATCTCATCTCTACCTTATATGAACTGTAACTTTGGACAAATTAATATCCCTCTGCCTTAGTTTCCTCATCTGAAAATTGGAGTGATGATAGTGATATCATCTCCCTCAGTGGGGTTGTTGGGCTAGTTGAGTTAACATCTGTGAAGTGTTAAAAAGTATCCAGCATGTAGGCAGTGCCATTCTTGCTATTAACATTATCATAATGGGTAATATATCCCAAGTTAAAAAAACATGTATTACTCTTCTACCTTGTTGTGCTGTTCATGTTATCTAAAAGAGATAATGAAGTTTATACCTGCCAATCATTTTCCCCCAAGCACAATCCTTCAATGAAGTCCTTAGACACCAAATACTGCCAGGCCAAGGCAGTCAAAAGTTGCCCAAATTAGGAAACCATTTCAAAACTCACAGGATATATTGTCATTCTTCAAAAATTTAGAAAGTTTTTTTTTTTTTCAAATAGAATATCAGCATCTAAGAAGGAGTTGTTTGGGAGCCAAGTCAGAGGAGATACCATCACAGTCCGGAGGCACAAGTGCCTACCTCCTGGCCCAGAACGGTACTGATAAGATCCCTGGCTCTGGGTTCCATCATTTGCAAATCCTTCAGTGTAACTGCCAACTCTCTGTGTTTTGCAATTTTCCAGTTCCTAACACAATGCATGGATTCTAATTCACGCTTAGATATTCCCTTAATTTCTGTCCTAAATAAACTTAGTGGAGCCCTGCTAAAGAGGACCCCTGCTTCTTTTCAAAAGGCAAAGTGGCATCCATCTTGCCCCTTCCATCTTCATCATCTTCACCCACTTCAGCCTTTCTTCTCTCCAGGGAAAGAGAAATGGAGTCAGGCTTGCCAGCATCACCAAGACCCTTCTTGTACCTTGCTGTAGTGCAAGAAGCAGGCCCCATGAAATTCTTCTTTTCTGCAAGGTGGGATGGAACAATCAGGAACCTAGCCTTCTCGGAGCTTTACAGCTGAGGTGCCTGGCAAGGGGCAGATGGTGAGGAGGGGAAGCACCACAGGGAAGTGTCAAAGTCTTCCCCTCTGCCTCTAGCACACTGGGAAAGAGTTAGCAAGGCAAAGACCTTGGGGGAGAATGTTCCAAGGGGAATGACCCCTCCAGCATGTGTCTCCTCCCCAACATACTGTGAGAGTCACTTGGTATAAGATGGGTCAGCTAAGGGTAGATTTAGCTGAAAGTGAAATAAAACCCAAATTAACAGCAATTTAAATTAGCTAAAAGTACTCATTTTGTTTTGTTTTGTTTTTCCTAAACAAAAGCAGTCCAGAACCAGTATTGACCTTGAGGATAAGGATCCAAGCTTTTTCTAACTTTTTCCTCCATTATGGTCCACCTCTGCTGTCCTCTAGCCATTGTTTAAACTCCAGCTAAAAGGAAGGAGATGGATCAGAAGAAGGGGCAAAGATGCACATCAGCTTTTTCATAAAGAAATCTCCTGGAGGCTGCCCCATGTCTTCCGTCTATCTTCTTTATTAACATAGAGTTGGATATTGTGTGAATAGGTGTGTGGCCCAATGGGCCCCACACATCAAGACTCACATAATGACAGTCTTGATCTTGGCCCATGGAGTAGGCAGAGTAGACAAGCATCACTTCTTACTGAGAGTGCCACCTTAACCAAACCTCCTATCTTGTGGTGCTAGACATCACACACACAGGCACATGCAGACTGCCAGCTGCTCTAGGGCCTGCATTAAGATTAGCATTCTTGGGGGCAGATGTGACTCAAATGATTGGGCATCCTTCTCCCATATGGAGGAACCTGGGTTCGATCCCTGGGACCTTCTGGTAAAATAAAAAAAGAAAAATATAGAAGGCACGCAGGCTGCCAGGCCCCACATGTGGGTAAGCCCCCCAGGCCCTGCACGTAGGTGCGCCTTCAGGCCCCGCCCCGCCGAGCCGCACAGCAAGAAGATGACATAACAGGAGAGTGACACAAGGGAGAGCCAAGATGAGACGCGCCAAAAAACCAAGAACTAAGGTGGCGGAGGCGGTAGGGTACCTCTCTCCCACATTGGAGATTCTCAGGATTGAATCCCAGTGAAGATAGGAGGAGAAAGGATGAGAAGAGAGGGCAGGAAACAGACATAGAGAATTGCACAGCGAATGGACACACACACAAAAAAACAGCAAAAACGGGGTGGGGGGAGTAAAAATGAATAAAAAGTAAATAAATAAATCTTTTTTTCAATAAAAAGATTAGCATTCTCTTTCTTTGTCTTTTTATTAATTTCAAATAGACTTGCTTGCATCCCAAAATTGATTTTGGATTACTAAAGAAACTTGATTTGAATATTCTTCTCCTTTTGAGAATAGTACCGTATCCTAATATCAATATTTTTAATCTTACTATCATTATGTCTATAAACATGACTCTTTATCATCTAGAAATGGGGTGGGGAGTCCAGGATATTTAGACTGCAAATGCTTGATATTGACCCAAGGTTTCAGACCCAGATTTGCCATAGAAAATCTAGCAACTGCTTTGGTTCCCCCATCTGCTTCCAGAATCTGCCAGAATGGAACAGGGTGAGAGGCCCAGCACTTCCTATCCATCTCTATATCTTGAATAAAAAGTAATGATTCTGACAGTGTGGTTGGGTCTGATGGACACTCCAATAGGGAATGTTTCTCTAGTGGGTGAGCACTATTTGAAATGTGGAACAATTAGGAGGACAGGCTTTACAGCCAAACAGCCTGGGCTCAGAGCTTAGCAAGGTCATTGACAGGGTGTGTGATCAGGAACGAATGACTCTTTGCCTACTCTCTGCCTGCTGTCCATGTGCCAGCTGGGCCCTGAGCCTCAGCGGAGTTGGAACATCTACTCACCAGTTCATTGGACTCACTCAGGACAACTAACAAGGAGGTGAGGATGGACAAACATCATATCAAGGAACCAAGAAGCCTACAACTGCAAGCAAGAGAGTCCCATCCATCAGCCATATGGGATCGAAGTCCCTTCTCAATTAGAGGTGGAATGGGCATCACCATCCCAGAATCCTCAGGACTGGGAAATAAAATATGGACTAGATTAAACTCACTGGTATTCTACTATAGACTTATTGTGATTTTAGCAATAGAAGAAAGCATATCATTGATGTGGAGACAGTGACCACTGGAGGTGCTGAAGTCAGGGAGAGGGAAAAAGAGGTGTAATATAGGGGCATTTTCAGGACTTGGAATTGACCTGAATGACATTGCAATGACAGATATAGGCCATTATATATCCTGTCATAACCTACAGAATTGTGTGGGAGAGAGTGTAAACTACAATGTAAACTATAATCCATGCTTAGTGGCAATGCTCCCAAATGTGTTCATCAATTGTAATAAATGTACCACACTAATGAAAGAAGTTGTTAATGTAGGGGGAAATGGGAGGTGTGGGGAGTGGGGCATATGGGAATCCCTTATATTTTTTATGTAATATTTTATATAATCTAAGTATCTTTTAAAAATAAATAAAAAATATATTAAAAAAAAAAAAAAGAGTCAGCATACATGCAATGACCCCCATCTCACAGGTAGTTTTTGAGTTTAAATGATTCCATAGTTGTAAAATGTTTGGCAACAAGTGCCCAATGGACAATGATGTGCTTAGAAAATGTTAACCATTATTATTAATGTACCTATCAGAGGCTGCCTCTGGATGAGAAAGTGAGCTAGGTAATATGTTTGTCCTTTTAAGGATAATTAAAAGAATTCACTCAACAAATATTTATTGATAAATGACTGTGTTTGATCTCACTCAAGCACCATCACCTAAAGTGGTAAAAGGGAGAGAGAAGGAGGGAGGGAGAAAACAAGGGAGGAAGAGAGGGAGGAAAAGAGGCAGGTGAGTGAGCAGAGCATGTGGTAAATGACCTCTGAGCATATACTTGGGTACCCAAGGCCATCACAAGAAAAGGAGACAAGCCCTCCCTGAATTTCTATGTATTTCCCATCCCTCAGGGAGGCTGCTCTCTGCAGCTAATGGCTGTGTGTGCATCCAGGCCAGGAGCAGGTGTGAATCTATCTGGACAAGTTAATAGCCATTAGTAGCACTTAAAAATCCAATAAACCTAGAAGGACATTTTGCCCATCCGAACCAGAACCAGAATTCTGTGTGGGGGCCCTTCTTGGCATGTTAGCTCATCATCATCATCATCATCATCATCATCATCATCATCATCATCCTGCCTAATAACCAATAACACACACACATTTTCTGCCCAACCCTATGTGCTAGGCATGGTGCCAGCACTGGAGAGAAAAAGATTAATGAGAGCTGGTCTCTGGCCCCACAAGCCTACAGAGTAGTGGGGAAGGCAAAGCTGTCTGGAACTGACCACAATACAGTGAGAAGAGAACTATGTGAGTAAAATAAACTAAGTTCCATGGGAGAGTATGATTAATGGTCTGTTTTTGGCTTGAAATGGGACCTTTTTAACATCAAATATTGGGCAAGAGCAAAGGTAATTCACCACGCAAAACAGCAGTGGCAGCACAAAACAAATGAACATAACTAACTGCGGAAGCAGCATGCCTCCTGAAACACCCTTGTAAAACTTCAGAGAAAATGGCAGCCTGAATAGCTATAGAGGATAGACCTTTCCCTTGGCCTGGCCCCAAGCACATAGTGAATAAAATACAACCATTAAAAAAAAAATCCTAGGCTGAATTCAAAATAAAGTCCTGGATATCCGCAGAGGCCAGGAAATAAAAGGAGAAACGGAAATCTACAGAGGTAGATCTTAGAGACGAGGCCATGGCTGCCCAAGAAAGGGGTTGGGGATATCAGAGTAAATCTAGGGATTCTGATGCCCATGTGGGGATAAGGTAGGTGGTCTTGAGCCAGGCTTTGGAAAGGTTGTGTGCTTCCAGAAGAAACACTAGGTGGGAAAATGCTATAGTTTTTTTCTACCTAAGGCATTGGGTGGACAGACTTAAAAAGCATAAATCTGTGCCATGTGCAAGTTGGGAATTCCAAGTACACCCTTCCCTGTGTGATGCCATCATGACAACCCAAGATAAGTGACCCTGAACAAGTGAAATGCATTGGACACAGGGTAGAGCCCAACAAAAATTACTCTGTAGGATCTCTTCAGCACACCAGGTATCAGAGAATAGTATAGAGGGGAAGAAAAAGAACCCTTACTGAAGATGAGTTCACAATCAAAAATGAAAGCCATAATAGCAAAGTCTCCACCATGAGGGAGACACAATAGATTAAACAATAAAATACAATAGAATCTTGTAAAATAAAGTAGAATAGACAAACGAGTCTTTTAACAAACAATACAATATAATACAAAGAAAAAAATTGTACATGCTAACTTTACATAGCCAAAGAAGCAAAAATATTTAATGTGACCCAATGGAGGAAGCCCTGCACTCAAAGACCACGCCCTCACTGGTGTTTGAATTTCAAATCTTAGCAACTCATTCATTCCTATAAAACATTTCCTTCTTCCAGCTGTCCTTTCAAATATGCATATACTCCTGGGAGAATTAATAGAGTTAATCTTTCTCAAATTTCCATGTTTATTAGAATCATCTGTGAAGCTCTTTCAAAATGAGCCCCACCTAATGAGATTCTGATTTAAGTAGATTTAAAGTGAGGCACAGGAATCTATATATTAAACTAGTGTCCCAAGTGATTTCCAGTGTGACTTGGGAGGGGAGTATAGGGAGGGTATATTTGAGCTTCTGGCCAAGCAATCTACTGTAGGAACTGTTTGGGGGCTGTAAAACAACCTGGTTGGGAACCTTTAGTTAAAAATGCTATATTTGGGATCAGATTAACTTTATTTACATAGAGCTACATAGAGATCATAGGTATTATTCTATGCATACATCTTGTAAGTCATATTGGCTTTCCATCTTTTATTTAAGATGAGATTTTACCATACTGTTATGACAATTAGTAGTGGACATGCAGGGAAAGGGGGAAGAGAGAAAGAGAGAGTTGCTAAATCAAAAGTTAAGAATTAAGTAATAAGAAGAAGGACTTACTATCTTTACTATGTCTGTATCAAGTAGAGCAGGGGGCATCAGAGACATTTATTACTTACCCAATATCCATGTGCTCTTCCTTATTTCCCAGCCCCCTTGAAGTAGGTGGGGCCAAGTGGGTACTTCTGGCTAATGGGCAGTTAGCAAAGTAACACGTGCCACTTCCAGAACTAAGCCTTTAAGAACTATGTGCAACTCTTTCTGGCACTGGGTTCTGCTTCCCCCAGCATAAGGTCAAGTGCCCAGGACAGTCTCCTGACCCCAATCAAGCTTGCACGTGCCTGAAAAAAACCTCTGTTGTGTTATGTCCCTGATATTTGGGGGTGCATTTGTTACCACAACATAGTCTAATCTAATGAAACAGTCTATAAAAAAGGAAAATGGGTAAAATCTTGATAAAGAAAATGGTCCCCATGCCCAATCGACTAAGCTATGCTGGTTTTAAATACCAATTCTCATCTTGCACACTTTTTAGCGATTTACTATCTCTGCTCCCAATGTCTCTAAATTACTAAAGATGAGTAGAGATCTCAATAAACTCCAATGCCCTATTTACCCACTTGCTTTTGCTACCACCTTACCCTTAAGACAGAGTTCCATGAAGTGCTGGTAAGTGTGTGTGTGTATTTAACTTTTTGTTTTTGTTTTTTTTTTAGGAAGCAAAGGATTCTGATATTTTTGGTTCATGCTCAAGAAGAATAATACAGGCTGTTACTAACAATGTGCACATTTTACTGACGCCTTTAGAATTAGTTTCCTTCTGTTGTACAAAGAATAACAGAACCAAGCAGATGTCCTGGCCACTCTGCAGCTGCTTGATTTACAACGTGACACCAAATTTATGAAATCAGCTGTGGGGACCCCATGGCATCCTAAAGGCTCAGGAAAGGAAATTCACAGGTTTGAGTCAACCCAGGTTCTGTGTTATCAACTGCTCTGCAATGGGAAGTTGCTTTGAAGTGCCCAAAGGACTGATGTGGAAGCCAAGGGAGAGGGCAGAGAATAAACATAAAGTAATGTGCTCCTTTCCTTGACAAGACCAGTGGGATGGTCAGAGGAGGAAGGAAGCAAGGAATCCCAAGAAGGAAGGAAAGAAAGAAACACCATTTTTCAAACTGATGGTTTCCCCTATGCTTGCTTCCCAACTCCCACCTCAGCATGGGTAAGATTGAGGAAATATTTTCACAACAGTGTGGGGACACTTGCCCTTGGGTTTGCACACAAGTGTAAACCATTCCTTCTGCATACTTCATATTCTTATTGTGCTCAGACAAGAAATAGTGTCTGTGCGGGCAGAAAAAAGGCCTGTTTTGGATATTAGTAAGCTAAAGTAAATCAAATAAAGTTTGACAACATCAGGGTCAAGAAGCCTATCCTGTGGCAACATACTTAGTAATTTCATAATGATGTTTCAGTGCAGGAACTTGCAAAGACACGCTCTGACAATCTATTATTTTCTGCTTCTAAGTGGAGCATGTGATAATTGCATTTAAAGAAAATGGCTTTGAACTTCTCTCTTGCTTTAAAAAAATATTTTTAAACCATTGGCTCTGAAGTTTCCCAGTCACCCTCATGATTTAAAAAAGAAAAAAAAAACTCGAGTCCCTTACACATTGAAATATTTGTTGAATAAATGAATGGGTGAACAGTCACAAAAAATAATTGGAGTGAATGGTAGGGAATGTTATTTTAGACATGTTGGATTTGAGATGCTCAAAGAGGTAACCTACTTGAAACATCCTACACTGGACTGACAGACTTGACCATGCAAAATTTTAGAATTCTGTATTACAAAGGACACTGCACATAAAGCTGAAAGACAAGGAATACATTGGAAGGAAGTTTACACAATGTACTAAATGAAGGCTTATTATCCAAAAAATATATAGGACTACAAATCTATGAGGCCCATATCTCAAAAGGAAAATGAGCAAAGGCTATAAATAAGCAATTTTCAGAAGAATTATGAATGTCATTAAACATATAAAAAGATAGTGAACCTTATTAATAATAAGAGAAATGCATCAGGACAAGCAGATACCAAATTTTTTTGCCCATAGCTAACATCATACTTAATGGTGAAAGACTGAAAACTTTCCCTCTATAATCAAGAACAAGCCAAGGAAACTGACTATAACTACTGCTATTCAACATTGTACTGTAAGCATCTTTTAAAATGTATATTTAAAAAATAACTTTTATGTAAGCAAATGCACATGTATGCATATATATTTATATATCATTTTACAAATATTGGTTTGTATTGTGAAAAATTTGATTATTACCCACAATAAAAAAATAATATACAAATATGAAACAAAACAAAACAAACAAACAAGGAAAAAACATTGTACTGGAAGTTCTAGCCAAAACAATTAATCAAGAGAAAGAAATAAAAGGAATCCAAACTGGAAAGGAAGAAGTAAAACTTTCCCTATATACAGATGACATGATCCTATAAAACCCTGAAAATTTCACAACACTTCTGGAGCTAATAAATGAGTTCAGCAAAGTGGCAGGGTAAAGGATCAACACCCCAAAATCAGTAGTGTTTCTCTGCATTAGTAATGGACAATTGGAAAAGCAATCAAGAAAAAAATTTCATTTACAATATCAACTAAAAGAATCAAATATCTAAGGATAATTCTAACCAAGGATGTAAAGGACTTGTACACAGAAAACTACAAAACCTTGCCAAAAACATCAAAGAAGACAAATAAATGGAAGGACATTCCATGTCCTTGGACTGGAAGACTAAATATTATTAAGATGTCTATTCTACTCACAGCAATTTACAAATTCAATACAATTCCAATCAAATTTCCAACAACCATTTTTTCAGAAATAGAAAAGCCAATCTCCAAATTTATATCAAAAGGTAAGAGGCACTGATTAGCCAAAAGCCATCATGAAAATGAAGAATGAAGTTGAAGGACTCACTTTTCCTGATCTTAAAACTTATTACAAGATGCAGTAATCAAAACAACATGGTACTGGCACAAAGACAGACATGTAGACCAATGGAATCTAATTAAGAGTTCAAAAATCAACCCTCACATTTATGGTCAACTGATTTTTGACAAGGGACCAAAGACACTCAACTGGAAAAGAATAGTGTCTTCAACAAATGGTGTTGGGAAAACTGGATGTCCATTTGCAAAAGAATGAAGGTGAACTCTATCTACACCATATATAAAAATCAACTCAAAATGGATGAAAGACATAAATATAAGTACCAGAACTATAAAACTCCTAGAAGAATACAAAGGGAAACATCTTCAGGATCTTGTATCAGAAAATGGTTTCTAGGACTTTACACTTAAAGTACAAGAAACAAAAGAAAAATGATAAATGGGACCTCATCAAAATAAAAAAAAAAAGTTTGTGCTTCAAAGGACTTTATCATGAAAGTAAAACAACAACCTACACAATGGGAGAAAATATCTGGAAACCACATATCCTATAAGGGTTTAATACCCAGAATATATAAAGAAATCCTTCAACTAAATAACAAAGAGACAATCAATCCAATTTATAAATGAGCAAAAGACCTGAGTAGATATTTTTCCAAAGATGATATACAAATGGCCAAGAAGCACATGAAAAGATGCTTAGCATCATTAGCAATTAGGGAAATGCAAATCAAAACCACAATGAGATACCATTTCACACTCATGAGAATGGCTACTATTATAAAAAAACAGAATATTACAAGGATTGGAGAGGATGTGGAGAAACAGGACTATTCATTCATTGCTGGTGGGAATGTAAAATGGTGAAGCCCCTGTGAAAGGTAGTTTGGTAGTTCCTCAGAAAGTTGCACAGAATTACCGTATGACCCGGCAATCCCACATCTAGATATATCCTCAAAAGAATTGAAAGCAGGGACTCACATGGATGTTTGCACATTGATGTTCATAGAAGAATTATTCACAACTGCCAAAAGATAGAACAACCCAAGTGTCCATCAATGGATGAATGGATAAACAAATTGTGTTATATACACACAATGCAATATTATTCAGCTGTAAAAAGGAATGAAGTTATAAAACATGCCAAACATGACTGAACCTTGAGGACATCATACTGAGTGAAATAAACCAGGCACAAAAGGACAAATGTATGATCACACTGATATGAAATAATTAGGATAAGCAAACTCAAAGAGTCAGAATCTATAACATACCAGGGGACAGAGGTGGGGTAGGGAATAAGGAATTCGGGCTTAACAGATACAGCATTTCTATTTGGGACAATGGAAAAGTTTGGTAATAGATGATGGTGATGATAGTACAACATTGTGAACATAATTAACAGCACTGATTTTTTAAAAATATGGTTAAAAGGGGTAAATTTTAGGTTGTATGTATGTTACTAGAATAAAAATTAAACACAAAAATCCATGAAACTACACAAACACAAATAATGAACCTTAAGTTAAACCATGGATTATAGTTCATAGTACAATTATTAAAATGTGCTCCCATTCGTTTTAACAAATGTACCATACCAATGCAAGGTGTTAACAGCAGAGTGGTATATCAGAATCCTGTATTTTATGCATGATTGTTCTATAAACCCACAACTTCTTTAATAAGAGAGAAGTTCTAGGCAGAGCACTTTGGCAATAAAAAGAAGTAAAAGGCATCAAATTATAAAGGAATTAGTAAAACTATATCTGCAGAAAACATGATCTTATATATAAAAACCAAAGGAATCCACAACTATTAGAACTAATAAATGAGTTCAACAAATAGTCAGGGTTCAAAATCAACACACAAACATCAATTGTGTTGTTATACACTAGTAACAAACAATCTAAAGAGGAAATTGAGGAAAATTCCATTTACAATAGCATCTAAAAGAATAAATATCAAGGAAAAAAATTAACCAAAGATATAAAAGATTTATACACTGAAAACTATGAAACACTGGTGAAAGATTTTTTTAAAGAAGTAATTCTAATCTATTTCAAAAGTTTTTTATGAGGATAAAAAAAAGAAAAAATATTGATAACTTCAAATGTTTAAGAGGCTATGAAGAAATAAGCATTCTCATTCAATGTGGAAGAGCTTCTAGTCTTTTGAGTGAAATGGGGGAAGTAATTTGTCAAGAGTTACCAAGATTTTAAATGTACCTACACTTTCAGCAATTCTGTTGCTACAAACCTATCCTAGAGAAAAGCACACATGTGCACAAAGAAGCAGAACTAAGATGTTCTTGGCTGCTCTGTCATATTGAAAAACTGGAAAGAATCTGAATGCCCATTACTAGGGGAGTTACTAAACATATTATAGTATATCCATATAAAGAAATCTATTCTGCTACTTAAAAAGAATGTAGTATGTTTCTATATGTTGACATGGGAAGATTTACAAAGCAGAAAGCAAGTCCATTGGTGATACATAGAACAAGTGAGCCAGTTAATTTGCAAAGCAAGAGTGGGGAAGATAGCCACCAAGCTGTTAACACTAGTTTCCTTTGGGATGGGTAGTGGATATGGAATAGGCAGAGGGGTTGCTTGTACATTTTACGGGAACTTTTTCCATATAGTCTTTACTCCAAGGAATTTTAAGAGGCAGGAGATAGGTGGAGTATAAGGCAAGAGAATTCATTTGATTTTGTTGTTTAGAGACGGGGAGCAGTGTGTTAATTAAGATCAAGGACTCTCAAATCAGACTATCAAATTTCAAATCTTGCCTCCACCCCTACTTAATTTTGTGTGACTTTGGGGCAAGTTTCTTAACCCCTTTGGGCCTCTGCATCTTCATTTGTAAAATGGGATTGGCATTTGTATGCCAATATGTCTGGGGGTTATTGTTACTGCTTTGAGGGACAGCAGTTTAGGGTGACAGTTCCTTCTCTCAGACTCTGCTTTGGTTGCCAAGCTGCTATGACAAATACATACAATGGGTTGGCTTAAAAAATGGGAATTTATTGGATCACAGTTTTGAGGCAGGAGAAGTCCAAAACGGAGGCATCAGCAAGGCAATGCTTTCTCCCCAAAGTCTGTAACATTCTGGTGCTAGTGTCCGACAATCTCCGGGATTCCTTGGCGTGTATCCCTGCCTCGTGTCACATGGTGATGCCCTCTTCTCTTCCGGGTTCCTGCTGGCTTCCAGCTTCCGTCTTCTCTCCAAGGCTTTCTCTCTGTGTCTGAATTTATTCTGCTTATAAAAGACTCCAGTAATACAGTAATATCCCACCCTCATTAGTTGGGCCACACCTTAACTAAAAATAACATCTTCAAGTTAGCCCATTTACAATAGGTTTGCACTCACAGGAATGCAGATTAAGCTTAAAAACATGTCTATATTGGGCTACAAAATTCAGCCTACCAAGGGATAGATCATTGTTTCAGCAATAAATGTTTACATAATAAAAATTATAAAGTCTGATTATCATTAATAGTTAGAATTAACTTTGAACAATGCATGGAATAATCATATTTGCAAACAGAAAGTAAATGTTATCATTGATCCTGCAAAATATTGGTTTTTAAAGTTATAAAGAAAAATTAAGAAATAATTCAAGAAAAATTAAAAGAATATTAAGGAGATTTAAAAAGCACAGCTAATTTTAAAATGGAAGGTTCATTTACAATAGCTAATTTAGGTCAGTTTAGCTAAAACATTTAATTAGAGAGAATCACTAGATTCTACCTAAATAAAGGTATAAGCATTTCATATATATATATGGAGCAGAAATCAGAAGCACCAAAAAGTAAATGATTCAAAGAGTTTTCTTTAAAGAGAAGAATCAGGGAAATAGGGTAAGAGAACTCCATTTTATAGTTGATACCTTCCCACACACATTGAATTTTATAATATAATGCATTATTTTTATCATAAAAAATAGGAGTCTCCTGCCCTAGTCGAGTCGGTGTTGGATATGTATTGTTTGTATACATACTCAACATTTGGAGAATGTTACTGCAAGAACTGGTAACAGTTGCTGTATGGGGAAAGAAATTATGTGGCTTAGAGACAGGATTAAGATGACTATCTTTCACTGAATTCCTTTTTTGTGCCTTTTAAATTTTGCACGATGTACATGCATTGCATACCCCCCAAAATAATAACTTTGTAAAGCCTGTATCCTTCCACTACATGGCCATGTCTGTAAGAGCAGAACCCTGATTCTTCCAAATGAAAAGTGTTACCTGGGCTTGTACCAATTGCTCACGTTCCTGTGCCCAGACTCACAGTGCATCTTTGCATTATGCCCCACTTGTATCCTAATCTTCACCAGGCTGCAGGCCACCTTACAGAAGGCTGAGAATTCTCATTGGCTGTCCAGTTTTGCAAAACGTTAACAAACAGTAAAATAACTCCACCTCTTCCACGTTTTGGTCAATGAACATCTGCGGATAGGAACTACTGCAAAGTAATGTATGTGACTGCTGACAAGTAAGAAGACAGGACACGTGGACTAGGTACAGACACGCCTCAGTTACTGTTCAGCTATGCCATATGCACGTCTGTAGAAAGGATGATTGTGATCCCGTGCAATCTAGCAGCAGGTCAGATAACTACCATAATTTCCAAGTAGTAAACAGTGTTTCAAGATATCAGCAACAAGTGTAATAATATATGAAATTATCATTGAGTTCTTTTGCTGGCAAAGGCCCAGGGCCATAGGCACTCCTAATATTATTAAGGATCATTACCTACATTGATACTTTAAGGAAACACTTCAGTTAGAGGCTAGTGAAAGCAAATACAAAATTTTCCCATCCAAGATCATGGACCTCTGAATTCTATCCATGGACTCCAGATGAGAAACCCCTGATCTAGACCTCAGTGTACCCCAGAATTATGAATTCTGCTTAAAATGGGCTAGTTGGTTTGTACCCAGTCTTGAAGCCTTACACATATTTTGGAGCTGTTGCACAAAGAAGCCACTGACGAAAGAGGATGCTACACTGCCTCAAAGTCTAATGCTTCTGAAATTTAAAAGAAATCCAGAGTTCTAAATGGATCATCCACAATGTGTAACATATCTTGCACTTTTGAGCAATTAGAATTTTCCTCATTCACTTTAATGCCTCAGACTGGTGAGAGATAATGAAAGAAATAACAAGTTAGGGATATTTTGAGCTTTTGATGAAAATTCACTCCTTTAGGTGAGTGGCCTGCTTTATGCTATGTGCACAAAGAGGTAATTAATATACCAGCCTGAGCCAGTTTTAAAACATGTTCTCAAGTTCTTTGACACTCTTCCCGTTAAAAGGTGAGAGTCTATGTTGCCTTCCCTCGAATCACAATGGGCTTGTGACTATTTTTACCAATAGTGCACTACAGAAGTGATGCTATGTGACTTCCAAAGCTAGGTCATGAAAGACCATGGAGCCTCTGCCTTGTTTACTACAACACGTTCTCTTGGACTCCTGAGCCAACCATATAAGAAGTCTGGCTCTTCTGACACTTCCATGCTGTGAGGAAGCCCAAACCACATGAGGAGGCTTCATGTATGTGAGAGACAGAAGCTTCAGATGATTCCCGCTCCCAGACATTCGAGTCACCTCCCAGATGCTCAAGATTTCCCAGCTGAGGCACCAGTCACCAAGGAACAGAGAGCCAAACCATCCCTGCTATGCTTAATCCATAGAATCCATGACCATAATGACTGGGTGTTTTATGGCATTAAGTTTTTTTTAAGAAAATATATAAACATTTTTTACTAGTGAATGTATAGCTTTACAGAAAAAAAAAATCTTGCAGAAAATACAGAATTCCCATATACCCTGTCTATTATTAACACATTGCATTAGTGTGGTAGCTTTTTTACAACTGGTGAAATAAGATTACTATTATTATACTAATAACTATAGCCCATAGTTTACATTTAAGGTTTACTGTTTGTATTGTACAACCCTATGGGTTTTTTAAATTTTTATTCTAGTAACATATATACAAACTAAAATTTTCCTTTTCAACCAAGTTCAAATATATCATTCAATATTGCTAGTTATGTTCATAATGTTATGCTCCCACCATCACCACCCATTATCAGAACTTTTTAAATTGCCATTAAATTTTGAAGTAGTCTGTTAAACAACAAAAGATAACAATAACAACAACAACAAAATGCAGTCTATTATCTAATCAGGAGGAATTTGCTGGCAAAGCTGAACTGGTCACTATGCAAAAATTGACCAGATAGCAATATAAACTTAGCAGAGCTTCCCCATCCAAGATCCTTTCTAGAAATTAAATCATTGTTCTAAGGCAAAGAGTAAACCATAGGCCAACTGGGGTCACAAGCCCAGTTGTCTACTGGCTCTTCTTGTTAGGTAATGGGAATAAAAGCAGTAAAGAAAAAATCCTAAGTAAATCCTTTACAGTGAAAAAGCAACAGAGAAAAGGTCATTGTGGCAGAGAAGACTAACTGTTCACTAAAATTACTGCTACCCTTTCCATAATATAGTTAGTGCTGGGAAGTGGGTACATGAAATACTTCTTCCAACTCCCTTTGGCAAGAACCACTGACTAAGAATATGGCGATACGTGGGGAAAATACAATTAATGTAACTTAATGGACCACAGTTAACAATAATATTATGATATTCTTACATCAATGGCAAAGAAGATACTATATCAGTGCTAATGGTCAACAATAGGAGGTATAGGGGGGTATGAGATTGTTCTTCTTGGAGTGATGACAGCAATCTAGAAATGACAGCACAACTCTGTGATGAAACTGAGAGCCACTGAGTGTACACTTTGAATGGATTGTACAAGGCATGGGACTGTATAACACAGTGAATATCACGGTGGATAATGGACTGTGGTTAGTACAAATATGAGATTGTTCTCTCATGAACTATAACAAATGTATAATACAAATAATGTTAATCATAGGGTGTTTTTTTTTTTGGAAAAAATACACCAAATATAAGTTATAGACTGTAGGTAGCAGTAATATTTTGATAATGTTCCATCATTTGTAAAAAATGTTCCACAATAATGCAAGGTGCTAGGGATGGAGTGAAGTATGGGAGTCCTATATGTCATGCATGGTTGCTTTGTAAGCTCACAACTTTTCTAATTAAATAACAATAATAATTTTAAAGAACATTTTGCTAAGTGATAGAAACCAAACACAAAATACCACATATTGTATGATTCTGTTTATATAATATGTAAATATAATAAATCTTTAGAGACAGAAATAGATTAGTGTTTATGTAGGGCTGGGGAAGGATAGAGAGATTGAAAGGTGACTGTAGGGAGCAATGAAAATGTTCTAAAATTGATCATGGTGATGAATGCACAATTCTGTGATTATACCAAAAGCCACTTATTGTACACTTTGGATGGGCTTTATGGTATGTGAATAAATCTCAATAAAGCTGCTTAAAAAATGAACCATCGACTAGTTCTTGCCAGTGAAATATGAACAGAAATGATAGTTGCTACTTCTCAGGGAAGGCAATAAAAAAGCTGACCCTTCTCTACTCTCTTCCCATCCACCAGCTGGATACATAGGACTCTAAGTCTTGACAGCTGACTCATGAGATGGAAGGAGCTGAAGTCCCTGAGTAATGATTGAAGGAAAGCTCTACACTTACCAGGGATGCCCACATTGGACTCTTTTGTGGATGAGAGTTCTACTTCTGTTGTGTTGAGTCACTGGAAGGTCAGAGTTTATTTGTTACAACATCTAGTGTTGCCCTAACTGATACAGTAATTATGAAAAGTCACAATTGATCTCAAAGCCAAGAGAACAATAAGCAGTGATCAGAACTATGAAAAATCTGAAAATATCAGTCCCAGCTCAACTCCAGCTGATTTTTATCATGTGGAACTATGGAGCCATTTGCTAGATGTTCCTATTATTTTACAAGAAGCTAGAAATCCAGATTATTTAATATTGTCTCTTAATTTTTAATTGTTAGCTCTATTTAAATATATATATGTATCAATGAACCCAAATAAACATTGACCATTTTGAAGCCCATTTGGCCACATTGCACCCTTTGGGCTCTATCAAGTTTGGTGGAATCAAATTATAATGATGGTATCCATTGACAGGGCTAACCTGTTAAAAATCAAACATGTCATGTCAGATATATTATCATATCTGTCACATCTTCATCAGAACTACAGCTCAGAACAGTCCATTCCCTCCTCAAAAACCTTCCATTTCTACAGAATGAAGTTCATCTTTCTAGCTTAGTGTTCAAGGCCCTCCCAAACCCAATCCTGCTCCTCTCCTCTGCAGCATCTTTCTCCAGCTACATCAGACTCTTTGTTCTCCGTGTACATTCCCAACTCTGTGCTTTACTCATGTTGCTTCCTCAACCTAGACCAATCTCCTCGCTGGCCAAGGATCAACTGAGAACAACACAGGAGAAGGTTCTGAGGAACTTCAGAACCTGTCCGTGACATTTACGATGTCACCACAGCCACATCATCTAAACCTTTCCAAGTGTCCCATCATAGAGGCTGAAAAGGCCAGATACTCCTAGCCATATAGTCAGCTAACTCAACGACCAGCAAAAGTTTTCTGTAAATAGCCAGATCATCAATATTTTCAGCTTCGCAGGATATGCAGACTCTCTACAATGGACTCCGCCATTGTAGGGTAAAAGCCACCACAGACAGCCTATAAATGGTTGTGGCTGTGTTCCAATAATGATTTATGGATATTGAAACCTGAATTTCGTCTAAGTTTCATGTGCCCTTAAATGTTCTTTTTCCTTTTTCTTTTTCCAACCATTTAAAAATGTGAAACCATTTTTAGAGTGGAGGCTGAATGTAAACAGACAGCAGGCCATATTTGGCCTGTGGACTGTAGTTTGCAGACCCCAGAACTGGCTCATGGGCATGTGACTCATTCCTGGCCAGTGAGAACTGTGGGAAAGTTTTCTGAAGTGGTTCCCTGGAAAGCTCTCCTCCCTTCCTATTTAAAAGAGATAGTGAGAGGAAACCTCTCTACTTGGACCAGGCATGGCCTTGTCTCCACACAGTTCTGCCTTGGCCCTTGAGTGGCAAGCCTAACTTAGCCAGGATATTAACAGAGGAGCGAAAAACAGAAAGATCCTGGATCCATCTTGATTTCTTCATGCTACCAAAGCATCCCTGAAACTGTCTGACTCCAAACTTCTTTTCGTAAGAAAATGAAATGCCACGTGTAGCTGGTTGTTTTGTGGTGGTGTTCCAAGGAGGGGGAGCAGCAGGGGCAGTCTGCCCTGACTGCAAGCACTAAAGGAGTGCACAGTCTGCAGACAATTTTAAAATAATAATAAAAACAACTAAAAGACTGTCTGCTTTGATCATCACTATGCACCAGTAATTCTAAACAATGCCAGTGATAAACTACTTCCCCGCTCCATGCCGACCACTCCCATCACTCCCAAATACACTAGTATTTTGTACCTAGAAAGCCAAAAATCTCCTGACATTTAATCTTGCCGCAGCACGCAGCATGATGTGGTGAAAATTTTGCAGAAATGTTGAATAACCCATGATACACACGGATATGCACACAAGAGCACACTTGAACCCATGTAATAGTGAGTCATATTAGAATTGGACTCTACTGAATATTTGGCTTAAGAAAACAAAGAATATTCTCAGGTTTCTGCTGCTTGACATTTCTTAAACCCACAGTGGAATCACGAGGCCATCATGCTCACGTAGCTTTACAGTCGCTTCTCCAGGCCTGGCTATGTTTGGCAGGATGGTCCTGGAAAAGGGCACATTTGCTTTAAGTAAGTAAGAGAAGAATGAAAACAGATTTTAAACTCATTTGAATTTACTCAATAAATGCAGAAGAAAATTAGACCAACCTAAAAAAACAAGGTAGCAAAAGCACCCAGGATTTGGAACCATGTGATTTGACATTGTGTAAGCTGCTGGCACTGAGCACAGCTCCGACATTGCACATGCATCTGCAGTGGACTCTGCCCTGGGACCTCAAGCCATTCAGTCTGGACTATGATTTTGCATTTTCTAGAGTCGTTTTCTATAGATAATGTGTGCACATGATTTAAACATCAAGCCTCAATGCCTAGCAAATTTCTTTCTCAACTGCATTTCCCACTGTGCTATAAAATAACTACACACACACACATTCATACATACACAAAAGCACATGCATAAGCAAGTAAACATACACACACATATACAGACATGCACACAAGTACATTTATATATGAGAACACAAGCCCTCACTCACCAACTGACATACACAGAAACACACATAGGAACACACATACATAAACACATTCACACAGCACAAACACGCACACATAAACACACACACATAGGCAAAAACACACAAGCACACACATATGTACACATATATAAACGTAGAGACACATGCATGTGCACATCTGCTCACAAAGCAAATGCACACCCATCCTGATACCTCTTAGCACTTGGAAATTGGCTATTTTGTTTAACTTAATATAGCAGAGTGCCAAAGAGTGCCTCAAGGCTCAGATCAAACTGGTTTGAAACCTGGCCCCACCTCTTTCTAGCTATAGGATCTTCTCTGAACCTTAGTTCTCTAATATAAAATGAGGATAACAAAAGCCCTTCTATGATAGGCTGAGAGAAAGAATTAGATGAGATGAGGGAGCAGGTATAGCTTAGTGGTTTGAGCGCTTGCTTGCCATGTACAAGGTCCTGGGTTCAATCCTCGTTTCCTCCTAAAAACAAACAAACAAAAAGAATTAGATGAGATGATGTTGTGCTCAGCACAGTCCCTGTCACTTAAATACTGCATGATTGTTATTCTACTACCATCAGTTCTATTCTCAATCACATACCAGCAATCTCATAGAATAATCAGGAAGCATACATGAAATACCTGGTTCATACAAGAAAGAGAACCAAAGGGTTCTGCATGGCCTCACCTATAAGAAGTAGGTGAAAGTACCTTACCCAGTTGGAAGAAAGCTGCTGTTGGCCCTGAGCTCCTGCCCACGCACCTGCCATGCCTCTAACCTGCTCACATTCACCTGCCAGCAGAGCCATTGCTCTGACAGTCATGTTGCCATAGGTACTGTTCCCTGCAGGCCCCATCTCCCTCCAGACAGGTTCTGTTAATGGGCATTTCCACAAATCAGAGTAAGACAGTCTCACTTGGGAAGGCCAACATCACTTGACCTGAAAGGCAGCATTAAGACTAAGCTTGAAGGTATTGGGTTTCCTGCAGAGTAGCCGACTGGGAAGGAGGAGATGTGTGAGACCCTCACCTGAGGCCTGACATTCAAGAGGAAGGTACAGATGCCAACTAGAAAAGCATGTCCTGGACACAAACAATGGGTCCACAGCAGTGAAAGGAAACAAGAGAATGAGAGAGCAGAAATGTTGAAAGCCTGGGAGGATGGGGATGGGAAAGGGCAAAAAGGAAATTCTTATGTCAGTGTCTTAAAACGAGCTTAGGTGCCTAAGGGTTGCCACCTGAGAGCCTCCTTGTTGCTCAAATGTGGCCTCTCTCCAAGCCAAACTCAGCATATGAATGCATTACCTTCCCCCCAATGTGGGACATGACTCCCGGGGATGAGCCTCCCTGGCAACGAGGGATTAATACCAAGTGCCAACTGGCAACACGACTGGAAAAAGACCTTGAATAAAAGGGGGAAAAGGTAAAGACAAATGAGTTCAAGTGGCTAAGAGACTTCAAAGAGAGTCGGGAGGTCATCCCAGAGGTAACACTTATGCACACCTCAGTAGGAGCTCATAGAACATCAAAGGGCATATCAACCCACACAGAGGGGCTCCTGAGGGCTCTGGAGACACCCAGGTCCTATATAAGGAGGGATAGCCCCAGAGACTGATGCCTTATCAGTGGGCTCTATTTTGGAATCTGTGCTCCTGAGAGTGACAGAATTGGACTCAAATAAGTCCTCCCTGCACATGGTTCATCAGTCCCTTCTATTCAAACCTATATGTGATGCTGGAGTTTTTAGGTATACTTCCAGAGACTGGAGCCTCTGGCCTACCTATGTGCCAGGTGTGTGTGGAATCTCGGTGGAGCTGCAACTCCTACCCTGCAGCTCAATGGACTCATCCAAGTCACCTGGCGAGGAGACAATGATCGGCAACGGCCATCCCATGGAATGGAGAGGGCCTGCATCTGAAGGCAGGATCATCCCACCCACCATATCCATGGGATATAAGCCCTCTCTCACTTGGAGGTGGAGTGGACATCACCATCCCAGTCCCCTCAGGTTTGGGGGAAGAACTATGGACTAGAGTGGACTTAATGGTATTCTGTTGTACACATATGGTGATTCTAGCAATGGAAGAAATTATAACAGTGAGGTAGAGCCGGTGGCCACTGGACACTTTCTGGGCAGGGAGGGGATGTGCAGTTGAAATACAGGGGCTTTTTCGGGACTTGGAGGTTGTCCTGAGTGCCATTGTGGCAACGGATGTAGGCCATTTTAAATCAGCACACACCATTCAGAACTGTGTGGGAGAGAGTGTGGTCTACGATGTGAACTGTGGTCTAAGGTTGATGGCAAGGCCCCAGGATGTGTAGGTCCATTGAGGGTGATGGGCCACACTTGTGGGAGATGTTTGTGAGGGATGTGGTGGGAGGTGTGGGAGGTGGGGAATATGGGAATCCCTGTACTTTCCATGTAATATTTAGGTAATCTAAGCACCTTTAAGAAAAAAAAATTATATATATATATATATATATATATAACATTTTTGTAAGCAAATGCACATATATGCATGTATATTTATATATATCATTTAAAAAAAAAAACTAGCCTAGGGCCGACTCTTATAGCTAGAGCCAACCTTCAAAGGAGCATATTCCATCTCTCTCTCTCTCTCCTCTCTCTTTCTCTCCTTAAGAGCACATTTCAAAAAAGTTGCTATATTTTCCTATTACTTCATGAACTAAAATTAAAAAATAGGTTAAAGAATGGTTTATTATTAACTGAGCCAAAACATCTGCACCTTAAGCTGAGATTTACAATAAACAGTCTGATGTTATCTTGCCTTTCAGGAGTGCTGTTCTATTCTAAAAATGCAGAGATATACTCTAAAATTTTTAAAAAATAAAAAAAAACTAATAATAATAAAAATAAAATAAAATTCAGTGAGACAAAATCCAGAACATATCAGCTCCATTTGTCCTCCTGAAGGGCAACTAGGATCATAGTCATTTTTGAAATTGCCTTAATTCTTTTTATTTATCTGAGACTCACTGGCTTTCCTGACATTTAAAATCATTCATGCCTAACAAGTATGGATAAAACATGATTGAAATCCAAAGAGAAAGCATAGTCAGACAGAGATCATGAAGGTAGGCTCTTGAGCCAGGGCACAGCTTCAGCTGGACCATCCCAGGAGAAGAGACAGGGAGTTTGTGTGAAGGCAAGCCCATGAAAGTGGCTGGTTTTAGTGCTGAGGAAATGACGGATACCTCCAAACAATGGCAGTTTGGGGCTCAACTTTGTTGGTAGTTTTACCGTCTAAAAAAATAAACAAACATGGAATTTGGGGACTACCAATGAAAAATAGGGATGTAGATACATATTGCTATGGTCTCTGTGGCTTTACTCTATATTCTCAGCTTTATCTATCCCATCCACATGGTTGGTATTTTCCTGTGGCATCCGTGAAGGTCCTGGGTGACAGACCCTTCATTCAGAACTAAAAAGGCCTCTTTATCTATCAGCAACCATGAAAAGAATAAACGGCTCTACCTCCCCACAGGTTAAACTCACCTGACTAGTACAGCCAAGACTGTCCTGTCCAGGCTGGTCAGAAAGAGGCAAGCTGAACACTGTGCAAAGGTTTTGTTATTAAAGATTTAGCTTGGGCCCAGTAAGCCAGCAGGAAAATGTTCTCTGTCCACTGAGACCCACTAAGACCATCAGTAAAATTGTAAAAGGAGGAATATGAGGCCATTGGCATCGTAAATAGAAGAAATTGAGATTTAGCTTCGAAAATTCAGTAGGAGTCTTGATATGATGGGATAAGAATGACCCTTTATGTCTCACCCCATAATCCCAGTCTAACCATGAAAACATTAGACAAACCTAAATTGAGGGACACTCTACCAAATGACTGACTAGTATGTCTCAAGATTGTCAAGGTCATCAAAAACAAGGAAAGTCTGAGAAACTTTCACAAACCAGAGGAGGTTAATGAGACATGATGACTAAATGTATAATGTGGTATCCTGGATGGGATCCTGGAACAGAGAAAGGACTTTGGGGGAAAACTAAGGAAATCAGAATGTGTGAATTCTAGTTAATAGTAATGTACCAATGTTGGTTCCTCGGTTGTGATAAATGTATCATAGTAATGTAAGGTGTTAACAGGGGAAACTGAATAAGGGCTAGATGGACCTCTCTGTACTCTTGTTGCAGCTTTTCTATAAATCTAAAACTAATCTAAAATAAAATGTTTATTTTTTAAAATTCAGTGGTAGTAACTGATAAGTGATAAAGTTCCCTAAACAAATTACCAAAATGTTAACTAATGTGGTGACTTGGAGTTGGAGCCCAGAGAAACATGTTCTTAATGTTAATCCATTACTGTGGGTGTGAACCCATTGTAAACAGGACCATTTGATGAGCTTGACTTCAGTTAAGGTGTGGTCCAATTGAATCAGGGGTCTTTATCCTATGACTGGAGGCATTATAGGGAAGGCCACAGAGAGAGAAGCTATGGGAGAAGCAAGAAGCTAGAAGTCAACGGAACTGGGAAGAGAAAGAAGACACTGCCAAGTGCATTGTCATGTGATGGAAATGTCAAAGAACCCCAAAGATTGTTGACTAGGCAGAGTTTACCAGCCCTGGGAGGAAGCAAACCTTCTAGCCTCTGAAACCATGAATCCGTAAATTTCTGTTGTTAAGCCAACCCCTTGTATGCTATTTGTTTTAGCAGCTAGGAAACTAAAATGCCTAGTACTTTCCTGATGTAATTTTTTGGAGTTAATGCATATGATGTATTGAACATGCACATTGTCCACTATTATTATTTATCAACTGTTGTAGATTGAATTATGTACCTCAACAAACACATGCTTTCCATCTTCATCTGTGTTCCTATGGGTGTGAATTTATTTAAAAATAGGACTTTTTGAAGATGGGTTTTTAATTAAGGTGTGGTCCAACTGAATGAAAGTGGGTCTAAATCTATTTCACTGAAGGCCTTTATAAAGAACAGAAACTGGAAACCAGAGTCAGAGAAAGCCACAGGGAGGAGCCAAAAGGCAGAAGTCAGTGGAAGCTGGAAGAGCAGACACAGGGAGTGAGAGAATGCCATGTGACTAGAGGCAGAGAGGCAAGCCAAGGAACACCAAGATTTGCATACAGTAAGCCAGCACTAGAACACCATAGACTTCTGGGAGAAAATTTGCCAACATCTTGAATGAGGACTTCTTCTAGCCTCAAAATCATGAGCCAATAAATTCCAACTGTTTAAGGCAAACTATTGTGTGGTATTTGTCATATATAGCAGCCTGGTAAACTAAGACATCAACATGAAAAGCTCAGAGTGATCAGAATAGGAGAATGAACAAAGTACAATGAGGACAAATCATTTTTCTGCCACTTAGTAGCTGGATGGTCTTGGGACATATTTAACCACATTGGACCTCAGTTGCTTATCTGAAAAAGGGAGGAAATATTTCCCACATTCGATTTTTGTTTTTTGATTTTACCTTTTTATTTTGAAATAATTTCAAACCTATAGGACAGTTGCAAAAATAATACAAACTGGGGAGCAGGTATAGTTCAGAGGTTGAGCACTTGCTTCGCATATACAATGTCCTAGGTTCAATCCCAGTACCTCCTAAAAAATAAAATAATAATAATAATACAATTCCCATATAGAGAACTCCAACATACCTCTACCTCCCCAAATATCTAGATCCACTAATTTTAACATTTTAACAGCCACCTTTACCATATCTTTTTTCTTTCTTTCTTTCTTTCTTTCTTTCTTTCTTTCTTTCTTTCTTT
>JAKSZT010053764.1:38507341-38529636 GCA_026826555.1 Tolypeutes matacus | reverse complement strand
GAAGGAAGGAAGGAAGGAAGGAAGGAAGGAAGGAAGGAAGGAAGGAAAGGAGGGGGAGGAGGAAGGAGTAAACAGGAGGGAGGGCGTTCAGTTAACACTGGGTACTTTATAACCACCACTTTTTGAATTGTGATATGTTTTGTCTTTTATTTAATGGGCTATAGCTAACTGCAACAAATTTTCACCTGGATGATAAGGAATGCTTAATTTATCCAGATAAACTGATCTTTTTAAGATAAAGAAGGTGGTGGCCTCTGGTTATAAAGTTAAACATCCTCTTTTCTAATTCTTCTAAAAAATCTTGCTAGAGCCCCTAAAAGACAGACTTGAGGCTGTGTTGGCTCTATAAAAATGCTTCCAACTTAGACCTAACTCTAGTGACGGGGTAGAGAAGCTGTTCCTAAAATAATGTCATAGCTGAGCAGCAAAGAAAATGACCAGTAGAGGAGTCTGGTAGGTTTGGTAGTTTCATAAAGGCCTTAGAAATATTTGTGGAAAAAGAGTTTTCACTCTCCCAAAACTTTTTCTAGTTTGACATGTTATCTTCCCCTTCATTTAAACCTTATTTTTTTCTCAAAAGGAACTTAATTTAAACAATGTGTTGTTATAATTAAATAAAGAACTTGGCGATACAAACACCAAAATTCTTGTCTGAAATTAAATCTTTCCTGGCTTCTAGGACTGCCAGAGAATATTTTATAAAGAACTGTGACAACTTAGAACTAAGGCTTTTCCCAGAGCCAGAGTGAGAAAATTAACCAGGAATTTGTCATCTGAACATGTCGTGTAGAGCTGAGGTTGATGAAACTTACTTTCCTTATCCTCTTGCATCCTAACTAAATGTGCACATTAAGCAGAGACATTTCTGAGAAGACTCAGAAGTCTCGGCAATTCTTCCTTCATGGTGAGCCCACAGTATAGTTCATTACATTTACTAAACAACAGCAGAATGTTAGTCTATAAATCCCAACATGTAATAAATGCCACATGAAGAATTTTCAAGGAGCTTTAGCTGTGTTAGGTTTTCACTAGTGAAGCTTCATCCCAGCCACTGGCAACCAAAATGATGGATTGAGGGTTATTCTCCTGTAAAAAATGTGAAGCTTTAAATGGAAACACAGGACAAAGAGGATGCTTAGAGATCATTGAAAAACAATGAAAAATATTTAAATAGCAAAGGACTGAATAACTTCCAGGGAGAAAACCAGACAAATTACCCTCCATTCCACCAGGAAATGCCTGATTATTTTCTGGATTATGGCAACACTGCATGAATATGGGGTCATTTGCTATATGCTCAACTAAGGACAAAGAATCAATATGGGGAAGCGGCTGTGGCTCAATCAGTAGGGCTCCCGTTTGCCATATGGGAGGCCCCGGGTTCGGTTCCCGGGGCTTCCTGGTGAGGGCAGGCCCGCCCGCATGGCGTGGTTGGCTGACCCGGCGAGCACGAGCAGCAAGGGGGGGATGGATGAATAAATAAATAAAATCTTTAAAAAAAAAAAAAAAAGAATCAATATGTGTTTGGTTCCATTTATGCATAAGAATCTAATGGGTCAGTCCCAGACAAGGCCAACACTCAAAGTGAGGCAGAGAGAGACTCAGAGAGAGAAAAGTTAGCTTAGACCAAAATGGGCTCTGTTGGCAAGTACAATACTCTTTCCTCCTTCAGACACTCCCTGGATGGATGGGAGCCCTCTGGTCTGGATAAGACCATGTCATTTTCCACCCAATACTTGGTACCGGCACCACTTCATTTAGCTCAATTCTAATGATTTAAGGACTTGATTAAAACCTCTTCATTTAGATCCATTATCTCGCCAAAAGTCACTTTTAGGGTCTAGAAAATAAGAACTTAGATTCAGAAAAGCAGATTGGATTCCTTGTAGGTCAGAGGACAAGTTTCCTCTATCACTACCCCTCACCAATCATGGAAGGTCTTGTATCCTGATGGTCCCAGAGGGCAAAGGAGGATGGAAGTGCAGGGCCTCCTACCTGTGCTATAAACACTCATATCCCAGAGAGAGAGTTCAGGGTCATGAGTGGTAGGAAAGCCAGTCAAACCAGGTTTTCAGACAGAGCAGGAGAGCAGGGTGTAGAGCCCCAAATCAGGGTAGGTTAAACAAGCAGTTCAGAGGAGAGAGAAGATAAGTGGGGAAAACCCAAAGAGGCTGGGTAAAATTTGAATGTTAAGACCAAAACATGGGTTTTAATGGATAAAACATGTTCAGCTAAAAAGTCTGTGGAAGGGCAAAGTTCTCAGTTCCAGTGTGCTCAGCCTATATCAACAACAGCAGTGGCAATAATTGGTGACATTTATTAAACACTTACTATGTGTCAGACACTTTTTTATAGGCTTTATGTATATTATCTCATTTAGTCCTTACAATACAGCTCCAAGAAGTAGATAGTATTATCATCATCCCCCCTTTTCAGATGGATTCCAAGGTACAAAGAGGTTGAATAATTTGCCCAAGTCTCCCTGCTAATGAGTAGGAGAGCTGAGATTCAAGACCAGGCAGTCTGGTTCCACAGTCCATAGGCTTAATCAATGGGCTCTTTAGAGTCCGCTGTCCAGCAAGAGTCTGTGTCTTTGTATCAGTCACTAGATACTCTGAGGCTCCAAAAAGTTAAGTATAGAATGACCATACGACCCGGCAATCCCACTTCAAGTTATATATCCTAAAGATTTGAAAACAGGGACTCAAACAGATATTTGCACACCAAAGTAATTCAAGTATCCCTCAACCAATGAATGAATAAGCAAAATGTGGTTATATACATGCACCGGAATGTTATTCAGCCATAATAGGAATAAAGATCTGATACATGTAACAACATGAATGAACCTTGAAGACATCATGTTGAGTGAAAAAAGCCAGACACAAAACAAGTATTATATGATCTCACTGATATGAAATGATTAGAATAAGCAAGTTCATACAGTCAGAAACTAGAATACAGGTTACTAGGGGCTGGGTTTGGAGTAGGAAATGGGGAATTAATGCTTAATTGGTACAGAGTTGTTTCTCTATGGGTGATAGAAAAGTAATGGTAATGGATGTTAGTGATGAGAGTATAGCATTGTGAATATAATTAATACCACTGAATGACATATTTGAATGTGGTTAAAAAGGGAAATTTTTGATTGCATATATGTTACTAGAATAAAAATTTTAAAAAGAAAAACCATAGTACTGGGGAACAGATGTGGCCCAAGCAGTTGCTCTATCTCCTGCCTCCCACATGGGAGGTCCTGGGTTCAGTCCCCAGGAACTTCTAAAAACAGAAAAACAAACAACAAGCAAACAAACTGAAAAACTAACTCAGGAAAGTTGATGTGGCTCAGTGGTTTAGCACCAGCTTCCTACATACGAGGTCCCAGGTTCAATCCACAGCCCCCGGTACCTCAAAAAAAAAAAGTTTAAAAACCATAGTACTATACAACACAGTGAGCTCTAACATAAACTATTCACTATAGTTAATAGTATAATTTTAATAATAATTTATCAATCATAGCAAAGGTATCACACTAATGCAGTGTTAACTAACAGGGAAATGGTATATGTGAAGGGGGAACTCTCTTTTCTGCATGATTTTTCTATAAGTCTACAACTTCTTTAATAAAAAATATATGTAAATTGTTTTAAAAAGCTATCCTGAGGCTCAGGCAACAGCCCCACACAGTTGCAGGATTACTTTAGAGGTAAGGTAGCCTCTGATCTTGAATGTTGAATTTTCCCTCTCTCCCCAGCACTATAGACCACAAAGCTCAAGAGATAAGCCACACATAGGAGCAAGGCCACCAAGAGTTTCTTACATATAAGAATAGGATGTGGCAGCCACTAGTAAAAGGAATCCATGTTTCAATCCCAAAGCCTGAAGACTAAAACTTAAGTCTCCCTTCTCACATTTACAGTGTTCCATAAAACACTATTTTAGAGACAGTATTAACTAGCAACACTTTAAGAGGAAAGTCAAATGGGAGAGTTATTTAAGTCATTAACTAAAAGATAAGTAAAAAAGTTGAGCATGCAAGTGAAGACATCTCCTTAAAAGGTTCATTAGAAAAGTACATTAAACATTACAAGTATTCACACTTTGGACAACCCAAACTATTTATAGCTTTATTCCAAGAGGAGTCCCAATAAGGGATTTTCAAAGTGTCAGAAGCTGTAAAAAGACTTTAGTATTGTTTTCCATGTGCTGGTTGTAGGGCAGGGCTCAGAAACTGGCAAACCTGAAGTGAGCCATATTTTCTCTCAATGCATGTAACAGGATCCACCCTCATTTCAGATTTAAACTTCCTACTTCAGCCGGTTTTACACACTCAATATCTCCTTTTCATCCAATAAATATCTCCTGAGAAGCCAACTGGGCACTGTCTTAGAGGCTAAGAATACAGAAGCCCCTCCCCTTATGGAGCTTGCATTCCAATGGGCAAGATTGACATTAAACAAGTGAAATTGTGGTGAACAGAGTGAGGGTACAGGAGCATGTGATAGACAACAACCAGGAGAAGAGGTTATGTAAGGATGGATGGTCAAGAATAGCTTCTCTGAAGTGACATTTCAACTGGAGAGCTGGAGAGAAGCAGCCATCCATGATGCAAGCTTGAGGAAGAGCATTCTGGGCAAAAAGGGGAGCAGGTGCAAAAGTCCTGAGATGGGATGAGTTTGGCATATTCAAAGAATAGAACTTTGTAGCTGGAACTCAGTAAATGAAGGGAACAGAAAGAGATGAGAATGGAGGACTGGGCAAGAGCCAGATCATACATAACCCCATACCTCATAGTAAGGCACTTGCCTTTTTCTTTTATTATTATTAATTTTTTTCTCACTGCCACATTTGGTGGTTTGAAACTGTATGTACACCCCAAAAAAAGCATGTTCTTAAAGTTAATCCATTCCTGTGGGTGTGGACCCATTGTAAGTAGGACCTTTTGAGAAGGTTACTTCAGTTAAGTCGTGACCCACCTTATTCAGGATGGGTCTTAATCTTACAGGAGTCCTTTATTAATGGAATGAGTACAGAAAGTGAGAGAGAAAGCCACTGAAGCCAGAAGCTGAAAGCAAAGAAACCCAGAAGAAAAGGAAGAGACCAGCAGATGCCACCAAGTGCCTTACCATGTGGCAGGGGAGTTGAGGATCGCTAGCAGCTGGTCTTTGGGAAGAAATCACTGCCTTGATAATGCCTTGATTTGGACATTTTTCTCAACCTCAAAACTGTAAGCTAAAAATTTCCCATTGTTAAGCCAACCCATTTCATGGTATCTGCTTTCAGTGGCCCAGGAAACTAAAATACCATGGTAGGACCATGAAGCATGCAATGGGATCTGATTTACAGTTTTAAAAGACCACACTGGATACTTTATGGGTGATGGGTTTTTAGGGAGAAATGCAGAAACCAGAAAAAGAATGAGGAAGCCTCTGCAAAAATACAGGTAAGAGGAGATGGTGTCTTGGGTAAAGAATGGACAGTAGAGGTAGAGAGGAGATAAAGGGAAGATACTTTGGAGGCAGATCTGAGAGAAATTGTTAATGCGTTGGTTTTAGATGAGTGAGGGAAGAGGAAGAATTGGGGATGACTCAGGCTTGGTGCTTGAACAAATGGTGGTACCATTTCCTGAGATGGGAAAGACTGGGGTGGGGTTAGGAGCAAGTTCAGGAATGAAAACAAGAGTTGTGTTTTCAGTTAAGTATGAAATTCCTCTGAGACTGGTCTGGAACTATGAAAGATACAACTGAATATAGAAGATTGGACTTTGCGGGCAAGGTCAAGCCTGGAGAAAGATGTGAGAACCGTGAATATATAGATGATTTTTAGGTAAATCTCTTGGAATAAATGAGATCACCAAGGAGTGATCTTACAGAAAAGAAAAGCCATGACCAACGTTAACATATACAGATCAGAAAAGAGAAGGAGTTACCAAAAAGTGAACTAAAAGGAGTAAACCAAGAGATAGAGGAGAAGACAGGAGAGTGAAGTGTTGTGGAAGCCAAGAAAGGGAGGTGCTGATATAATGAGGGGGAAGCTGACTGTCAAAATCTGCCAAGAGTTTCAAATGAGGACTCAAATGTCTGTTGAGTTTGGTAACTTGGAAGCATCTGTTAACCCTGACAAGAGACGTGTAGTGAAAGGGAGGGAGTAGAGGGGCAGAGAAAAAAGTCAAATTGCTTGGAATGAAGGCTGAATGCGGAGTGATATAAAGTTGAAATGGCAGGTGTGGAGAACCCCTTGGAAAAGAAGTTTGCTGTTAGGGGAAGTAGAGAAATTGTGTGGATGCTAAAGGGGGATGTGGGTTCAAAATTATTTCCTTCTTTTTTTCCCCTTTTGTTTCTTTTTCCAATATTTATTTGTCTGTTTACTTGCTTTAAGATGAGAGCTCATAGAGTTTTTATATTTTACAGGCATGGTCTAGGAATGAGGGAGAGGTTAATGATGCAAGAGAGTGAGAGAGAATAACTAAAAGATCAAGGTCCTAAAAAAGGCAAAGAAATAGAGTTGGAAATAGCCATTGCTTAGGGCAAGGACATGTCTGCCCCTGAAAGAGAGGGAAGGCCGAGAAGAGGGACCAGGGGCAAGAAGATGGCACTGTTGGTGGTTGCAAGATGAGCCAAGTCTCTTTCAGATAGAATCCTCTGAGCAGTGTATAATGGTAGGTCATTTACTGCTGTGTGTTTGGAGGAAAGATGGGAGAACTTTGAGGAGAGAGAAGGTTACTTTAGAAAATAGTTGTTTCAGTGAAATAGAAATTACTAAGAATATATAGTAAAATTTTCAAGCAAAGTTGAGCTATGTGTTGCTTGCTATATGTTGCCATAAATTTAAAAGGAAACTCATCTTGCCCACTTGGGTGGGATTCTCTGTCAGCACTCAGATAATTAAATGCAGAGGTGGAGGAGAGGAATGGATGAACTCCACCACAGTTTGGGGTTTGTCAAGGGAGTGGCAGGCGGGCAAGGGAGCTTAGAAAGTTAGCAATGAAGTGGCTATAATACAGACCACAGAATCTAAGCTGAGTAAGGGGGGAAATGAAGAGAGGGCAGAGTGATAGTGAAAAGAACTAGGTTCAGTAAAGCAAAGGTCTTAATGAAGTTGAAGAATTGTTACTTTGAAGGTACTAAAGTAAATAAGCAGGAAGGATAGGAACTGGTGGTCACAGTGGAAGGCTTGCAAGTGAGACTTTAGTGATGGTACAGTTAGTTATTGGTGTTGTCAAGGTCTAGGAGATGGCTATGGAGGTAAGATAAAAAGGTCAAGGACTCACCTTTATCCCTCTGAAAGAGCCTAGATGAATTCTTGTCTCAAAGGAAGAGGATTTACTTACTGCAAATACTTTGAACCTTATAATTCACAGCAACTTTCACATATATAACCTTATTTCAATTCCTCAGTGACTCACCGAGGTATCATTGTATCCCATTTTAAAGATAAGGCTATTGAGATACTAAAGGATTATATGACTGGCCCAAGATCACACAGAACTGAAACTTGAAACTTTGTCCTCCTATTTAAAATCCCATTCTTTTCTATCATCACAGCTGTCTTGGACTTAGGCTGAAATTACCTCTATTTCTAGTAGTCCTTATTGCTTATTTCTGACTTACCAACTTTCCATGACTTCCATCCAGGACAGATGTGAACCCTTCCAAAAGGCAATCATCTGGTCACATTCATTAGAAACTAACTGTGATTCAGAAATGTGTTTTACTTTGCAAGAGGCAATGTGACTTTGGATATTACCCCTCTGCTTTGTCCATAGGAGAAGGAAATTACCACAACTGTAACACTAGAAGAACCAGTTACATGTGGCATGGATTCCTGGCAGGAGGATGGCCTTTTGGCCTTGTTATCAAGGGTTCATAATACACTTTTGTACTTCAGTGCTGATCCAGAGATTTCTTGTTCCCTAGATTGGACTGAGAGGGTCCCACCCTAACATGGCATTCTCAGGTATATACCAAAGGGAGAAACAAACAAAGTGCATTTCATGGGATACTCTAATCTTGTTAGGGTTCAGGCAGAGGGATTAGGATTTGTTTTTCTCTGTTATGAGATTCCACTGCTGAGAAGGTCAGAGGACATCTAGAACTTGAGCTTTCCTATTGCATAAAATTTATAATTTTTCATGATGATCCAGATATGACCAATTTTTATGAACACTTTTATAGAATTTCTGCAATCTAATTGCTGTCCGCAACCTATCTTTGCAAATGTATCACCACTTTTCTTCCCAACAAATCCTCCATTTTGTTCCAACTGGTCTATTTGGTACTCTCTAAACATGCTATTTCCATTCTTACCTCCTTGTTACCTTCTCCTTCATGTTCTCTCCTTCAGAATTGCCCTTCTTCCTACTGCTACCCAAGTCCAGCTGGTGTCACCTTCCCTGGATACCTCTGTCCACAATCAAATTGTCAACACCTACAAACATAGTGCTTATATCATTCACTTGATGCTGGTAACTTACTGCCTTGATTGTGAGCTAATTCTTTATATTTTAGTCTCTTCAAATAACATACACATGACTGTGGTCATATGCTTCTGTGTAAATGCCTTTTCTGATACCCAATAGCCAGACAAGTGCACTAATAGTCTCTTACAGAATTTGGCCCACCAAAATATTGTGTTTGTATATACATCCAATCAAGCATCAAGTCCTGTTGATTTGGGCTCCATTATATTTCTTGTATCTCTTGTATCTCTTGCCATTGTCTTTACCACCCCATTATAGTTTAGCCTACCATTATTTCCCATCTAGATTAGTGGAATAAGCACCCAACTATTATTTCTGCATTCACTCTTGCCCCTCTCCACCAAGACATTCAACACAAAGGATCAGAGTGATCTCTCTAAAGTGCACATTTAAGTATATCACTTCCCTGATTAAATCTCCTCTATGCCTCCCTTTTACACTTAGGATGAAAACAAAAATCCTTAAGACAGTCTGCAAGTCCCCACCTGGACATATCCCACCCGTTTCTCCACCCATTTGGAGCTGCTCTTGCTCTGGTACCAACAAAAGTCTTTTCTACTCCAACACTTTTATTCAGCTCTATTCATGTCCCCACTTTGTTTATTTCTATTCATCCTGCAGAACACAGCTCACAGATCACTTCCTCAGAGAAGGAGTTCCATCATCTGCTCACAGCAGTCTGGTCTCTTCCTTTGGGCTCTGACCATAAGCATGATTACATAAATAATTGTATGATTTGTGGTTTATATTAATCAGGGTTCTCTAGGGAAATAGAACCTACAAGAAATATCTATAAATATTATGAGATTTTATAAAATTGAGTCATGTAACTGTGAGGATACATGAGCCCAGATTCTGTAGGGAAGCCTGCAAGCTGGGAACTCTGATGAAAGTTTTCAATGAATTCTCCAGGAGAAGCTGGCTGGCCAAAGTAGAGACAAAAATGTTCTCTTCTAACTGCTAGAATTATCACTTCTTTTAAGGCCTTCAGCTGACTGGATAAGACATGTTTCATTGCTGAAGGCAATCTCCTCGTTCATTGTAGATGTCATCAGCCACAGACACAATCAGCTTACTAATTATTTAAGTCCACAAAATGTCCTCACAGTAACAATTAGGCTAGTACTTGCTTGACCAAACAACTGGGCACCATTACCTGTCCATGTTGATATGTAAGCCTAATCATCATATGGTTTGATGTCAGTTTCTCCCATTAGATCTACATTCCAAGGATTATAAGCCTTTATGTTCTCGATCATTGCTTTATCCTGAACTCTTAGCACAGTGCAGCCCTCAAAACCAGTCTTAAAAATAAATAAACAAATGAACAAATGGACAGGTTATAGGCAAGCCCCTTAAAGACATGGAATATGTCTTATTCATTAACCACAACAAGCACAAGGCCAAGCACAGAGTAGCTCTATCTCTTACTGCTAACTTTGTATTTTGCAGAAGTTGAAGGACAATAAGAAAGTAATAAGTAGGAAGGGTTGGAAAAGAAACATTACATGACAGAATTTTTTAAAACTCGATTTCAGTGCTGATTTCGGTCAAGCACATAACTTGCCTTTGCCTCCACTGCCTAGAGAATTGGGCCTTGGATTTACATGTGAAGATATAATCTTCCACTAACCAATTCTCAAATAAAATATGACTCTGACCTAAAGTTTAGACATCATCTATGAATACAGATAGGAACAATTTTCTGTGCCAAACAAGGCTTAAAGGTCATTCGTTGTTTGGTTGTTGAATTATATGTTCTTACATTGTTGTACTATAAAAATAAGCAGAACATTTGTTTTGCATTATCAAAGAATTTGAATTTTGGCAGCTTCTACCTCTGCTCTGTGTAGAGCTAGGGTCTCTCAGGCATAAAGCACTCTCTTAGACATTCTTCAAAACTCCTTTGGGCAAGTTGGATGGTTTGCCAGAAACAAATGGAGAGGGCTTTAGTAAGGAAAAGTGCAGGGTGGTAATATACCTGGGAGATGCAAATCCAGGAAGAGAAATCCCTGGGTGGGTGCTGCTAGCACAGAACAGTAATCTTACCTTCATGATGAAACACAATCCAACCATGAGGCAGCAGTCTCGTCTTAACATTTTTAAAACTTCAGTTCTAGTATTCATGCCTAGAAACATTGCATTGTCTGTAAAGAAACTGGTTTGCTGAGGTTAAGTGTGAGCAAAAGTCTTCTTGCTTTAAATCAGTGATTCATAAAATATTTTCCATGGAGCACTTATGTGAGGTGATAAAGAAGGTGGGGGGATCTGTAATTTCCTCTCCAGGACACTATGCATGCACTCACCATGAAGACAATCCTATTAAAAGCCCCAGAGTAAAGAAACCTGTTAAATCTGGCATTTCCCAAAACTAATTGACCATGGAACCTTTTCCTATGTAACATCCTGTTGTCATTTGTCATTTTTTGACTGCCAGGCATCTGAAGCACCTTCCTATGTTGGGGGATTCCAACTGTGTGAGTCTTATTGGGAGGCAAGAGAAGGTAAAAGAGCCAGGTTGTCACTCTGTCTCACTTCATGGGAACCAGGGTACCACATGTGTTAAACAACGTTGATTGGATGATCCCTCCTGAGACTTTGGAGTAAGCAGCAGAGGTAGGGGCAGTAGAGATTTATTCTGGTGGCTATGAATGAGGAAGAAGGTCCAGAGTTCAGAGCCAGAGGTGGCACAAAGGAAGGGTTAGATGTCTACAGATCATGTCAGTACTATCCCCACCAGGCTGTCCAATAGCATGACTTTAGCAGTAATTATGGTCACCTACCTCCCTTGGTTCTTTACTCATTTTCCCAACGTGTTCTCCAGGATTCTCATCAAGTCTGTGAGTTGACATGCCCTTCTTTTCTTGATTAAATCATCCAGGATCAGTTTCTGTTGCTGGCAAATGAGAATATTGATGTTACTAGCCTTTTAACATATGACAGAACTGATGTTTAGCAAAACTCTTTTGTAACATGCTGGATTCTCATGTAATACGACCAACCTAGTAAGTTGGATACTAAGAAGACAGTATAGAAAATCAGTTTACCTCTACTATCTTGGTGAGCAGACATGTTAAGACATGGAAGCTGAGCAGACAGCTTCCAAAATCAATTTACTACTAGTTATAGATTATGAGAAAAAGAAATGGCTCAGAACAAGTTTCATTTCTGATCCTATCCCAGATCATTTCAGAGATCTCTTGTAGGCACTCACCTCACTTCCTCTGATTTGACCATGCCCTTTCTTCCTGCCCCACACAACACAATCATTTAGTATTCATTCTTTTTGTTCTTAAACATGATCTACTTCCTGGGTCTTAGGGCCAAACATTGCAGAGTTTGTTCTTATTGTATGGAAGATAGGTTCACAAGACAGATATGCTTTCAAAGGAAGATTTTAAGCTTTTGAATTAAAAAAAAATATTGCAATCAAAAGACAATTTGTCAGAGAAACTTTTCTAGGGGCAAGAACGATGTTTGAATGGACCATCTGAGTAGAAATAGGAGTTGGAATCCACCAATATTAGTCACAAGGGACTCTGGGGTGAACATGTACCTACAAACATCAGTGTTAGCACTGGAGATAGAGTTTTTCTCCTTTCTTGGTTGGTATGAACAATCTCATATGTTTCTGTATAATAATGTCATATCATCAAAGTATATATGACATATTTGTTCCTAAAGGGGGTGGCCTTTGGACCCCTGTTTGAAATAAGCCATAAAATCTGATAACTCTCTGTATTGTTAACTTTGTCATCTTGGTCTAGCATTTCACAGGTGAAAATAGACTGATCTCATTTCTGCGTGTGACTAAGATAACCTTGATTTATGAGCATAGTCTTATCAATATATATTAGATAACTTCAATTTTTTATTCCTCTCCCTTTCCCTTACATTCTACAGATTCTTTTAAGAAAATGGGGAGTTTTATACTGTACCTTTTTTATTGCCTTGACTATCAAATAAAAGCTTTCTAGCAAGGTCTTAGTTTCTTACTTTGCATTCAAAATGTAGATAAATTTTGATAGAAGAATTGTGCTTATTTGGAGGGAAGATAATTTGAGATTAATTAAGGGATTCTTTTCTTTCCCTTTTATTCATCCTTCTCTTGGGCTGCAAACTATATCTGCCAATTTTCTAAGGGGTTAGGGAAGAGGGGTTGAGAGGGTCAGAAAGGAGTCAGAGAACAAAAACTCTTAAATGTTAAGCTCAAAGCTGTGGGATCAGATATAAAGAAAATAGAATTAGGAATTGAATATATGAGTCAGAACTGAAGTTTTCTCTCTCTCAACCATCTCACCGAAAATCTGATAAGCAAAAGGATGCAGCTCAGCAAGCCACCAGGTAGATAAAGCCAAGTCTGAGGGCCAGATAATACAAGATACATCTCAAGGAATGACAGCAAAGAACTTTGTATCAGAGTGGTCAATAGCATTGGCACTGGAGTGAACAGTCTTCTTTTTAAAGCCTAACACCAATCTAAGGGACAATGAAGTTGATAAATAAGGAAAATAACCCCAAATGTATCTAAATTTTTCACCTGAAATGATTGAGAAATTACAAAATATGACCGAGTTTATCTGGAAGCAACTAGATCCGATTTTCTTTATCAGTAAAAAGTAAAACTCAAGGTAGGGAATAAATTTATTATTTAAAAAAAATTATACAACTGCACTTAAAATTTATTAAATTTGTATCCACCTTGCTTAGGTTTGCTTAAAATATCTAGGTCTAAGTGAAACCCAGTCATAACTGGCATTTCTGATCAACCTGTGCTTCTCAAATCTTCAGAAATTGTTGAACTGTGAAAAGAGGAACGATAGGAAAGGGTATTGTGGAATGAGGCAGCACCTGGAAAAGTTATGAGAAGTCCAAGTCGGAAATGAGGGAAGGAGGGAAATGGGAAGAACACAAAAAGGAATGCATCATCATGTCTTCTCTGAAGTCCCAGCGGGGGCAGATTCCCTTGCTCATCACTTAAACGAGCTCTGGGGCAATGCAAGAGGGAAAGGTCAGGAGTTACATGGAAGTGGAAAGATGACTGCAGATGATGTGGGAGGGATGGATCAGATGCAGGCTGTGTAGGAAGCATCCAGCTTGGAAACTGTGATTTTGAGAAATTCAAAAATAATACATTTTCAGGTATAAGAAATATGTGTGGTAGAAATGGGTAATAAGACTAACCTCAAAACTGCCTTGTGATATTATCATCAGCTTGGACCAAAAGTCTGATAACTCATTGATTTCTGGTGTTCTGGCCCAGTTCCAGTATAGGTAATTACATTTTACTCACCTAAATATCCTTCTGAAACATCTATTAAATATGTTTCCCATCCCTTCTGGCCCTTGGTTATTCCTTATTATAAATTTCTCATACCCAAGGGCATGGTGAGCCATGGTCAGCTAGGATTTATCATATACCTTAAGATCTCTGACTGAGACCTGCTTTAAAAGGGCAAAATGAGCTTCTTAGAAAGAGCAAGCCAGCATTCCTTAGGTGTTAGGCAGCTCATATAACTCCCCCTTACATATATCTTCCCTCCATATTAGTAAGCACTTCACATTTATCTTAATCCTTTCCCTCTTCTCTCATTGTAAGCATCTCAAGAACAAAAAGTATGTCTTCTCTTTCTTTGGTAGCTCCCAGCATTTCATAAATATGCCATGAAAACTTGGTGACAGATCACTTAATCACATGTTCACAAATTCATAGCAGGTTTCTACCTCTTAAAGTCTGCCATAAACTCATGCCCCAACACCTCCTCACTAATTCTTTTCCCCAAAACATCTAAACTAAATAGTTATTAAAAACTTGAGTTTTCTTCCTGTTCATCTGACATGGACAAAATTACACAGTAAAGGGAAAATATAAGAAGATGGGTGGATAACGTGAGCAAGATGAGAAAGGAAAGCCCAGAATAGGATGGCACCTAGGGGATACTCAATAAATATTTTTGAATGTATGTAGACATCCAAGAACAAATGAAGCAATCAATCAATGGAGGTGTATAAGTCAGGGCTCTTTTTGGTTGCAATGACAGGTACCCAATGAGATCCAGAGCATAAAAGGAAATTTATTGGCACATAGATTCCAAGGAAAGCTGTGTCACCACACTGCACAAAGGGCCAGGTGTCGGCAGCTGTGCTTCAGAAGCAAAAAGAACCAAGCATACTCTGACCTTCTCTCTGCTCTCCTTTTCTTCACGTTAGCTTCATTCTTTTTCCTTTTTAGGCATGCTCTCCAACAGCTCCCAAAAGTTACATCTACAGCATTAGTCACTACCTGGAGTCTGATTCTAAAATGAGCCCCAAGTCCAAGAGACCAGAAAGCCCTCCCTGACCGAGCTTGGAACAGGTGTCCACCGCAGGGCCAATCAACTGGGTGGATGGTGTAATATGGAGACAACTCCCTCAGTAACCCTAAGAAGCAGTTACTGGGAGAGTGTCCTAGTTTGCTGGTCTGTCAAAGTCAACATACCAGAAATGGGTTGTCTTTTACTATGGGAACTTATTAGCTTACAAGCTTACAGTTCTGAGGCCATGAAAATGTTCAAATCAAGGCATCATGAAGATGAAAATTTTTTCCTGAAGACTGGCTGCCAGCAATCCTGGACTCCTCTGTCACATGGCGAGGCACATGGCAGCATCTGCTGGTCTCTCCCTTCTTTTCTGGGTTTCATTGTGTCCAGCCTCTTGCTTCTGTCCCTATTCATCCCATTTTTAAAGGACTCCAGTAAAAGGATTAATAACCATGCCTTAACTAAAGTAGTGAAAGGGCCCTATTTACAACAGGTTTACACCTACAGGAATGGATTAACTTTAAGAACATACTTTTTCTGGAGTCCATACAGCTTCAAACCATCACAGAGGGAGCCAGGAAGGGTAGAGCTGCTGGATGTAAAACCCTAAAAGTCAAGGATTAACTGGAGAAGTAAACAAAGAATGGACTAAACAAAGGCTACAAGGCTCTCCAGGATTGGCTGTATTTTATTCTGGTCAGATGGAATAAAGAAATGTCAACAACTTGAATCTGGTGGGATGCTAGAGAACCCCTAGTGCTTACCTAAGGAGCCTTCCTAGATGCCTGGTTGTGTGGGGGGTTGTGTTCATTGCCCAACTAGTCCACCTGCAAAGTCTCATGCTCCTTGATGTAAGGAGATGTTGGGGAAAAGGAGCGATGAGCAAAGAGAGAGAAAACTATAGACGGGAGTGCATGGATCTGGAAGAGAAGGAGAGGAGAAGGGGTTTGGGGATGCACACAGAAAGGATGGGTTTGCTCAGGAACAGGCAAGATCCTGGAATAGATATTAGGTTCCCTTGAGCTCTGGGCTTTCTCAACATCTCCAAACCCTGACTCCAAAGTATGCCAAATTGCCATGAGGTAGGTAGTGAGATAACAGAGTATATCGGTATTTTCACCCAGCTCTGGGAAAGTCACTGCAAATCCTTAGCTCCCACTTCCTCCTTTGTAAAATTGTGGAGTGGTCTATATATTTGCCATGGTTTCTTCTCTCTCTAAAGTTACAGCTTCTGTCCCTGTGACAACAACTTGCCTAGGCAGGTGGAAAGATTAATGAATTAATAGGTAACCTTGCAGCAAAGAGACAATCATGATGGGAGGCAATCTTTTAAAAAATCTCTTGAGGTCCCATTAAAATCTACTGTTGATCCTGTCTTGAATAGCAAATTCTGACCAATTTTCATTATTTCTCCATATCTGTGACTTTCTTCCTTGGTAATAGTCAAGAATTCTGAGGCCTTCGAACAAATACTGAAATGATTTTGGCTTCACATGCTGAAGTATAAAATGCACCAGTCCCACAGTGATTAGCTGGGGTTTTATAGGCAGTGTTTCAAACAAGCGCTGAGCTACATGTATTCAGTTACTGTAGTTATGATTTCATTAGCTTCTCTGATAAATAATGCAATGACTTTAATGATGCATTTCCTCTTTTAAAAAACAAAGCCACAATGGAAACTCCACTTCATAAAGCAAGGAAGAAGAATGACTTCTGTTTAATTTTTATTACTTTTAAATTAATCTGTAAGGTTTTAAGAAGGGAAAGCCACCTTCAAAGGGAAGAAGGGAAAGGAAAGGAAAAGGTTAAGCTGTTTAAAAGGGGTAATCATTTCTGGGTGAGCGCCAAGTGGATATAGGTCAAAAATCAGCATGAAGACTCCACCTTCCTCAATCCAGCCTTTTCTAGATCACAAAAGGAAAGTGGTCCTGCCAAATTAAAACCCTCCATAACAATAAAACCTGATTTAATGCAGTCATTATTTTTCCATTAAATCTGAATATCATCTAATGCATGGATGTTATTTTAAACCTACCATGCTAATGCAAATCCAGCATTACTTGTAAATCAGACCTAAACGCTCCATCAGTTGTCATTACAGCTATTGACAATCACAATACCTTATCCCCAAGGACACCCTTCCCTCCACCCGACTCCAGAGATGGGAGAAAGAATAAAGGAGATGTATTTTAATTTCAGAGGGAGAGCTGCTTACTGAAATGTAGAGGTTGAGTCAGTAACACCCTGGAGGTCTTAGCTTAATTCTGTTCAACATGTAACCCTTGCTTTTCCAGGCTACACAAGGCTGGGGGGGGGGGAATCAAGGCTTGGTTAGAACAACCAGGAAATGAGAAAAACCTCTAAATATTTAAGACATGGAGAATTTAATGCTGGGAATCATATATACAGGAGATGGAAGTCAAACCGGAGACGGTGGTTCAAGGCAGAGAGAGGCAAGAGCAAGGAGCTGCAGCGAACTGGCTGGAGACACAGAGGGAAGATGAGGTGGTAGCAGATTCTGTGGTCAGGATTGCTGGGAGGTTTTTGGAACCACACCAGACCTGTCCATGAGAAAGGAGATATCTCCATCACTGGAGATGCTGTCTGAGGCCCAGGGGAGGGGAGACACACCCTGGCTTCTTCCTACCTCTTCCTTGCCTATCTTCTGCGAGTGCATCTCATTGGCCAAATGCAGTTAGAAACCAGATGAAATGCAGCATCTGCCCACAGTGATCCAGAGCAGAGCACAAGGATGAGGAAAGGGTCTGAGGGCAACTAGGCCCAGGGCCAGCAGAAATTATAACCTCAAGAGTGTTTGGACAGAAGTAGAAGATACACAAAGGAAAGGAGCTACATAGATACGGAAGAGGATCCTGCAGCCCTGGGAAGAGAGATGAGCCATTCGCCTGATAGTTTGCAGCTGACCTTGTGAAGAGACCAGAGCAGCTGAGCCCGGAAAGATATGAGCCCTCCAGCCTACAGCTGAGATTGGAAGAAGCTGGAACCATGGAGCCTTAAGAGGAAAGAGGGGGAAGCAGATGTGGCTCAAGCGATTGGGCTCTTGTCTGCTATATGTGAAGCCCCGGGTTCAATTCCTGGGACCTCCTGGTGAAGACAAGCTGGCCCATACCATGGAGAGCTGACGGCCCATGTTGAGGAGAGCTGGCACAGCAAAATGACTCAACAAAAGCAAGACACAGAGGAGAGATAGTGAGAGACACAGCAGACAGGGAAGATGAGGTGGCTCAGGCGATTGAGTGCCTTTCTCCCACACCGGTGGTCCCAGGATTGGTTCCCAGTGCCTCCTAAATAGGAAAAAAAAAAAAAAAAGCGGACATGGAAAGCACACATCAAATGGACACAGAGAGCAGACAGCGAGCGCAAAACAAGGTGTGGGGGGGTGGCAATAAATAAATAAAAAATAAATCTTAAAAAAAAAAAAAAAAAGAGGAAAGAGAAAGGCTGAACCATCGCAGATATTGCCCACCATCTTGAGTCAACACGTGGCACAGACTTTGGGTGAGAAAATTCCTCTTATGGTACCTTGAGTTGGACTCTTTAAGGCCTTGTAACTGAAAGTTTTTACCCTAAATAGATAACCTTTATAAAATAAATAAATAAATAAAAAGTGTTTAGATGCCTGTCTCCCTGCACTGGGCTGTGTCAAGTCCCACCCCAGACCCACCAAACTCCTTGGAGGGTTTTGCCTCCCAGTGTGAGAGCTCCTTTCTTCAACCTAAGTTGTCAGACCTCCACCTGCTATAGTTTCTTCAATGACAAAGAATCTGTGGAGTGGTAGGTGTGGTGGTCTAGAACTATGTACCCCAGAAAAACATATTCTTAATCATAATCCATTCGTGTGGCTGTGAACCCTTGTAAATAGGACATTTTGGTGATGTTACTTCAAAAAAGGTGTGGGCAAGGGTGGGTCTTAATGCCATTGCTGAGGGCCTTATAAGGACCGTCACAGAGAGAAAAAGCCACAAAGGGAGCAGCCAGAAACTGAAAGTCAGCAGAACCAGAAAGGGAAGGAAGAGGCCAGGAGAGGCCACCATGTGCATTGCCAGGTGACAGAGGAGCCAAGGACCAAGGATCACCAGCAGCCAGCCCCAGCACACCAGACTTAGGGAAGAAAGCATCGCTTTGATGATGCCTTGATTTGAACTTCTCCTAGCTTCAAAACCATGAGCCAATAAATTTCTGTTGTTTAAGCCAATCCGTTGCATGGTATTTGCTTTAGCAATGAGGAAACTAAAACAATGGGTATCACATTTGACTCCTCAGTGCTTGGCCCACTCTCTGTGGAGAAGCCATATGGCCTGGGAAGGACTTTTATTATGCTACTGGGTAAAGAGAAGCTACAGAAGAGGAAACTTGTAGCCCCAGGAACTGATGGCTGAGATTTGACCACCAGCCTGAGAATGAAGCAGTCCCATGGAGGAGGGCAGCACTAACCAAATCACAGAGATACCACCCACAGCCCTGAGGACAGCATGGGCCTTGAGAACAAACCAGCCCACCCTACCTCTGGGTTTTACAATTACAGGAACCCATACATCTTTTATGGTTTAAAACGTATGAGTTTCTGTTGCTTGCAACAGCCGTAACTGATATAGGGAACCAATTGGTTCTTCAAAGGTTGGGTGCATGGTAAGTATTAATAAACAATTGTTTTCCATTGTTCTATGGTACAGCTATTGAAAAATTATATGCCCAGCTCCTCGGGGGCTGGGATGGGGGTGTTCTGGGGCTCTCCTTGCATGACACCTTGATATATCTGATTCTCAATATTCATAACCCTCCCTAAACCTGACTCCAAACAGAGACTACATCCCTACCAAACTTTTCCACCTACGGGTGAGTCCCCTAACTTCCAAAGGCTCCATCATGCCACACCATACCCCACCTGTCACCTAAGTCTCCATTTTGTCTTCTTTGCTCAAACCTGGAATCAGTTGAATATTTGGTGTGAGGAGAGACTCCAGTTGCATTCTTTATTCATACAGAAACCAAACACCATTTAGTGAAAGATCCAATCTTTATCCACTGAGCTGCAGTAATACCTCTGTCACAATAAAGTATTCATATAGGTGCAGCTTATTCCTGGGCCTTCTTTCTGTTCCAGTGGTCTATGTGTTTATCCTTGTGCCAATATCACCTTGTCTTCTTTTCTATAGCTTCACAATAAATGTTAATGCCCAATGGGGCTAATCCCACAGCATCTCTTTTTTTAAAAAAATAATTTTATTGGCATACAGTTCACAAAACCTTATAATTCACACATTTTAAGTGTACAATTCAATGTGGGCTTTTTAAAGTATTGTTTGCCCATTGCCTGCTCTTTCGTCTGTTTGTTTTCTTTAAGAGGCACAGGGAATCGAACCCGGGACCTCCCATGTGGGAAGTGGGTGCTCAACTAACTAGAGTCACATCCACTCTCCCCAGCATCTCTTTTTAAGAATGTTTTGGCAATTCTTGACACTGTGCACTTTCATATAAACTTTGGAATTAGGATGTCAAGTTCCACCAAAACAACAACAACAAAAAGAAAATCTTTTAAGATTTCATGGGAATTAGATTGAATTTATAAATAATCAATTTGGGGAGAAATGACTCTTTTATACTATTATGTCTACCAAACAATGAAGACATATCTCTTCATTGATTTAAGTTTTCTTTTCAAGAAAAGTTTAGGAGGCGGCCAAGATGGCGTTAGTGTAGGAGGGCGCACAATGCAAGCTCCCAGAGCAAGGCGGATTGGGGACGGTGTCCTGCCCTGGGGTCTGTGCTGTGCACGCGTGGAGTGAGAGGCTTGGGACATCTATCTGCGCGGATCAGCGGCGTGGACCGAACGGTGGAGATTCGTGAGTTTTGAGGCTGCCGGTGGAGGTTGGCACAGGCGGCTGAGCCCCGCGGTTAGGGAAAAAATAAATAAAACGGCCATTTTGAGCCGCGGGCGGGGCGAAAAAGTTTTATTTTCTGGGGATCTGGCTGCCTGGCGCCCCTTGGACCTTGTGTGAACAGAGCAAATGAGCTAATCAGCACCCAGTGAACCGGAGGGGGGATTTTGGTCCGGCAACGCAGCTGATTTCCCTAGCCACCCAGGGATAAGACTCGGCCACTGCGGAGCCAGGAGGAAGGGACACTTCCCAAAAAAGGGAGGGTTCGGTTGGAAGACAGGGAAGGGTATTTTATATTTTTAGACATTGATCTGGCTGCCTGCACCGCCCCATAGCTTTGGGGAGCAGATAAGCCGACCTGAAGCACCGTTAGGCTGAGAGCAGACGCGAATCGGCACTCAAACTTATTTACTGAGCAGCCGGGTGACGCTGGAGCTCCGCGCCAGAAGGGGCGGAAACCGCACTCCTCACTGACTAACATCAGAGCTTCAGCTAACCTGGGGAGTCCGGAAAGTGGGACGTGCTTGATTAATTTCCACGGGCCCAGCTAGGGTCCCTTCCGTAAGAGGGTTGGTCTAGAGGAAGAATTATTTTGGGTCCTGCATTTGGCTAAAAAAAAAAAAAAAAAAAAGTGAGATCACCTCAATAAATGAGAAATAAATTCTTTTTAATTTAGTTTAATAGCTAAAAGTTGCTTCAGGACCTGCATATAGAACCCTGTGGGGAAATTCATTGATAAACACAAGTAGGCAGGAAGGATCCACGTGGACCCTAGGGGAATCATTGACCCCCCTTAGCTCTGTTTGACTGCTTGCCTGTGTGGATCTTTGGTTTCTCTCTGTTACTTTCTGGTCTATTGCTATTATTCCCGTTTTCCTCCCCCCTTCCTTTTTCCTTCTATTTTTTTTTTAATAGGTGCTGCCAGCTGGTCGCTTATTTGCTGGGCTTCTTATTCAGTAATTTCCCACTCGCTGTATATATTGATTCCGTATTACAAACTATCGCTTATCCTTCCTGCATCTTTCTGCCTTCTGTTTTCTGTTGTGGCTCTTAGAGACAACATTTTTTCATAGGCCCACAACTTAAGGGTGTCAATTTCTATCCCAACTATTTTGTTTTCTTCTTCTTCTTTTTTCTTTTTTTTTTTTTTATTAGTATTAACTTTTCCCTTTCAGACCTTTGTCTACTATTTCTCTCCCTCCTCATAATTCTAGCCTTCTAAATCACTATATATATATATTCCTCCATTTGTTTTCCCAGTCCATTGTAGGAACTCCATATTTTTTCCTAGTACTCTACACTGCCTATACAAGTTAAATATTCATCTCATTAAGTCTCATTTTGCCCCTCTTCTAACTTTTATCAATATTTCTATTATCCTTCTGCCTTCCTTACATCTTTTGATTCCTCTGGCCCTAACCTTTTGCCTTTAAGGGAACATAGAAAGAAGCAAGGAAATAAAATAAGAAGAAAAACTGCCAAAGAGAAAACTTAACTCACACGCAGAACCAACAGCTAAATAAAATTCTAGAGCATAGAGAAAAGCTAATCAACTGAACAAACCCATCAAGATAATATGATGACCAGAGGGCAACAGAAAAATACAAATGACTCTGA
>JAKSZT010053764.1:38420783-38501696 GCA_026826555.1 Tolypeutes matacus | reverse complement strand
GCCTCTGGATTGGGGGAAGAACTATGGGCTAGAGTGGACTTGATGGCATTCTCTTGTTCACATATGGTGATTCTAGCAAAGCAAGAAATTATAACAATGAGGTGGAGCCAGTGGCCACTTGACACTTTTGGGGTAGGGAGGGGACGAGCAGTTGAAATACAGGGGCTTCTTTGGGAGTTGGAGGTTGTCCGGAGTACTGTTGTGGCAACGGATGTAGGCCATTTTAAATCAGCACACACCACTCAGAACTGAGTGGGAGAGAGTGTGGTCTACAGTGTGAACTGTGGTCTATGGTTGGTGGCAAGGCTCCAGGATGTGTAAGTTCATTGAGGGTGGTGGGCCACACTGTGGGAGATGTTTGTGTGGGATGTGATGGGAGGTGTGGGAGGTGGGCAACATGGGAATCCCAGTGGGTTCCGTGTAATATTTTGGGTATCTAAGCACCTCTTAAAATATATGTATATATATATATATATATATAAACAACATTTTTGTAAACAAATACACATATATGCATATATATTTATATATCATTTTGCAAATGTTTGTATGTATTGTGAGAATTTTGATTTTTACCCATAATAAAAAAAAATAAAATAAAAAAAATAAATAAAAGTTTATCATATTCTCCTTTCTCCTTAGAAGTCTCCTGAGAGGTCTTATCATAAATTTAGTCTTAGTTACTTGGTATTTGTTGATGCTTTTATTTAAATTGTTTTAATTTTTTCTGATTTTTGTTAGTGTATAGTGTATAGAATGGCAATTAATTTTATGTTGATTTTGTATCCAGCAACCTTTCTATTATGTCCTGTTAAGTCTAGTAAATTATCTGTAACTTTCTTTGAGTTTTCTATGTAAACAATTCTATAATTCTATTCTTTATTTCCAATCATTAAACATTTCATTTCTTTATATTGCCTTATTCTACTGGCTCAGCCATCTAGTACAGTATAGAAAAAGTAATAATCGTGCCCACCCTTTCTTTATCCTCTCCTTCACCATTAAGTATGATGTTTGCTGAAAGCTTTTTTGCAGTTAACCTTCATCAGGTAGAGAAAATTTCCATCTATTCCTACTTTGCTAAATATTTTAATCATAAATGGATGTGAAGTTTTTTTTTTCTTCATTTCTTTGTTTTGTTATTTATTTTACTTGGACATTAAATTTTTATCAAGTGATTTTTTTTCTATGTACTTTGAAATGGTCATAGAGTTTTCTCTTTTTTCTATTAATGTAGTGGATTGCACAGATCAATTTTCTAATGTTCAACCAACCTTGCATACCTATCATAGACCAAACTTGGTCATGGGATATGGCTTTTTTTATGTATTGTTGAATTCAGTTTGCTAATATTTTGAAAGGATTTTTGCATCTATATTCAGGAGTGAGATTGACCTGTGATTTTCCTTACTTTTAATTTCCTTCTCTGATTTGGTATCAAAGTTTTGCTAGCCTCTTAAAAGGAGTCAGAGAGTGCTCCCATTTCTATATGCTTTGGAAAAGTTTATGTAAGACTGAAATCGGTTCCTCAAGGGTTAGGGAAACTCAACTGTGAAATCATCTAAGCCTACTGCTTTCTTTAAGGGAGAGATTATTTTTTCAGCACTGAAAAAATTATTATCCAAGGAAACAGAGGGAGGATCTTAATAGTTAATTTTTAATAACTCACCTCATAGCAATCACAGAAATACATTTCCATTTTCTGATAGTATACTAACTCAAAATTATTACATATTTTATGTTCCTGATCTGAAGTAAATTGTGAATGCATCTTTTTTTTTTCTTTATTAGAGAAGTTGTGGGTTTACAGAACAATCATACGTAAAATACAATATATACCACCCCACCACTCACACCTTTCATTTATATGGAACATTTGTTGCAGTTGATGACAGAACATTTTTATCATTGTACTATTAATTAAAGTTCATGGTTCAACTTAGGGTTCACTGTTTGTATACTGTAGTTCCACGGATTTTTTCAAAAATTTTTATTCTGTCACCGTATACAATCTAACTCCACTCTAAAATCATCTAGGCCTGCTCCTTTCTTTAAGGAGAAGATTTTTTAATTGCCGATTAATGATTATACTCTTCTGGTTTTCCACTTCTTATTAGTCATTTTTGGTATGTTATATTTTCCTAAGAATCAGTCCACTTTATCAAACATTTTAATTTATCAAAAATTGGGTTCAAAATATTCACTCATCTTTTAAGTCTCTGATGCAGCTGTGACTATCTTTTTTGTTCATATTTTATTTGGTTTATCTCTTTTTTTCTTATTCCTCTTGCCATAGTTTTGTCAATCTTACTCATATTTACAAAGAACCCCCTTTCAACCTTCTTGATTATCCCCATCTTTGTTGTGAATTTCTATTTCTACTGTTTTTAGGTATATTCTCTTATCCTTTCCCTAATTTCTTAAATCAGATGTTTACCTCATTAATTTTTAGCCTTATTCTTTTCTTAAGTGTAAATGTATGCCTTTCAACTTCCCTCCAAATTCTAGGTTAGCTACATCCTAGCTAACCTAGTTTGGAAATGGGATATTTCCATTAATGTTTAGTTCTACATGTGTTCTTATTTCTATTATGTTTTCTTTTATGCCCATGGGTTCATTAGTCAATATGTTTTTTTAAAGTTCCATACATGTGGAACGGTACTGGGTTGAATGGCTTCCCCACCCCACCCCACCCCTCCAAAAAAATCATGTCCACCTGGGGCCTCAGAATGTGAGTTTTGCAGATGTACTTATTTAGGACAAAGCCGTGGATTAGGGTGGGCCTGGTGTCCTTATAAGAGGGAAATTCAGACACAGACACAGATACAGAAAGAAGACAGTCATGTGAAGACCAAGGCAGAGATTGGAGTGATGCTGCCACAAGCCAAGGGGCACCCAGGGCCACCAGTATCTGGAACAAGGAAGATCCTCCCCTAGAAGCTTCAGAGGGAGGGTGGTCCAGCCAATACTTTGATCATGGACTTCTAACATCCATAATAGAGAATAAAGTTCTCTTGTTTTACACCACCCAGTCTGTAGTAATTTGTTATGACAGCTTTAGGAATCTAAGGCGCTTTCTCGTCATATTTCTTTTAATTGATTTCTAACAAAATTATTCTGTGCTCAGAGAACACGCTCTATATGATATCAATCCTTTGAAATTTAAGACCTGTTTTGTGGCTTAATAGGTGATAAGTTTTCATAAATTATCCACATTTGCATAAAAAGATTGTTCATTCTTTCTTGTGGAGTTAATTATAAACATGTCCATTTGATCAAGTGTAACTCTCCTATTCAAACATTCTTTCTTTAGTTTATTGATTTTTAAAAATCTGATCTACCAATTATTAAAAGATCAATTAAAATCTCCTACTATGATGGTGGACTTATCTTTAAATCCTTATGCTTTTATCAACTCTGCTTTAGATGCAGTGTGGCTCTTTTATTAACAATATTCAAGTTTAGAATTTTTATATCTACCTGGTTAATTGAATTTTTTTTTCATTATATAGTGACTTACCTCTGCTAAATTTTGCTTGTTTACCCAATCTTACAATCTTTGTCTTTTTCAGAATTGTTTTTTAATTCCCATTGATTGAAATTATTGGTATTAGTATTTATTTCTATCATTTTGTTTTGTTCTTTCTACTCTGATTTTTCTTTTCTTCTCTCTCGCCTTCCTTTCTTTGCATATGTTTATATTTACTTTGTTTTTCCTCTCATTCTAATTTTTCCTTCTCATAATTGGAAATTTTACATGATATTTTTCAGTGATGGTTGTTTTTCTAAAAATTTTAACATGAATACTTATTCTAAGAAGTTTAAAATTCATCACTATCTTCACCCTTCTCATCAAGGAATCCCAAAAGCCCAGAACACATTAACTTTTTTTTTTTTTTCCATTTTCTTTTCTTTATTAGAGAAGTTGTGGGTTTACAGAATAATCATGTACAAAATGCAGGCCTATCATATACCAACCAAACAATAACTTGCATTGATAACACATTAACTTTTAATCCCCTGACCAATGAGTTATATGTCGCTCTTGCTCAATATTTTTATTCTATCTTTTTAAAACTCACAAATCAATGTCATTATCAGTGCTTTAATCAACCAATATGTGATTATATCAGCTTTGATATTTACAAATTTATGGGTGTGCCCTTCCTTCCAGCATCTCAGACCTTCTTTCTGGGATCATTTTCCCTGAAATATACTCTTCCAAATTTCCTTTAGTAGACATCTGCGGGTGGAAAACACAATTTTTGCTTGTCTGAAAATGTCTTTCTTTTTTCTTTAACTTTAAAAGACACTTTCACTAGATATAGAATAGTAGACAGATATTTCCTTCAGCACTTTTAAATATTACTTCACTCTATTCTGACTTCATTGATGCTATTAAGAAGTCAGCTATAAAATTGTCATTCTTTTGCAGGTGATTTGTTTTTTCTTTCTAGCTATTTCTCTATGTTTTGTGTAGATATGAATGTCTCTTCATTTATCATGCTTGGGATTTATTGGGCTTCTTGAATCTGAGAATTGATGTTTTATGATTCCTGAAATACTATGCCATTTTTGGCTTTGAATATTGCTTCTCTCTCATCCCTTTTCTTCTATTCATCTTGAATTCTCATTAGACATATGTTAAGCCTCAGTTTCATGCCTTCACCTTTCTTTGCTTTATTCTGAATAATTTCATAAACTCTATCTCTCAGTTCACTTATTCTCTTTAGCTATGTCCTATCTGATGTTTAAACCATCCAATTCCTTTTAAATTTCAACTGTATTTTTTCAGTCTTAAAAGTTTTAATTGCTTAGTGATTTTTAATGATCTCTTTTTGCATATTCCTATTTCAATACATTTTTTACTTCTGCCCACCACCTCTAAGACCTTTTCTTTAGTTTCTTTCATTTATTGACTTCACTTCAACCATCCTGAACTCCCTTCTGTTGTGAGCATTCTCTGTCCCAACCTTTTTCCCTTATGTATCTCTCCATAGAATGCTTCCACCTGACCCAAGATGGGCTTAATTTCTCCTTTCCAAGTCTTTGCTCAAATTTCTTCTTCTCATGCACACTCTTTAAACACATTTCCTGCTTTATTTTTCTCTGTGACAACTTTTACCTTCTAAGATTCTACAGTTTATTTAACTTGAATGCAAATATTTAAGGGAAGGATTTTTTTTTCTTTTTTCTTTTTCTTTTTCTTTTCTTTTCACTGATGTATCCCCAGCCCTGGAATAATACCTGGTACATAGTGAACTCAATACTTATTTGTGAATAAATGAATAGTAAATGTAACTTAACTTATCTTCTGTGCCCAATAAGCTTGGTTCCTGCCAACTTTTATGCATGACACCTTGTTGCCTTGTTTTATCTTTTAGTGTGAGCTCAAGTTCCTTGGATCTTTATCTGTGTGAATTTGTTGAAGCCTGGGTTGAAGATAACTTAGGCCAGAGAAGATTTCATTTTCTTCTGCCAGGGACCTTGGATTACAATTAATTCATGGTCTCTGAAGCTTTTCAGACACACACAACATAATTCCTAGATATATAAATCAAAAACTAATATTCTGCCTTCAGAACACATGGAGAAGTAAAAAATAAGTAGGGATATAGAGGAATTAATACATGTATGAGAGCTTACATCCCAAATAGAAAAAAAAATGTTTATTTGCATGCCCAAAATTAATCAAACACTTTGCTACAAAGATAACATTAATATTATTTTCAGCAGTTTTACTGAGATATATTCACAATCATACAATCTATCCAAATTGTACAAAAAAATGGCTTTTAGTATAATCACAGTTTTGTGCATTCATCACCACAAAAAAATTTGGAACAATTTCACTACTCCAAAAAGAAAAACTCCACACCCCATAACAGTCACCTCTCAATCCTTCTATCCTTCTCCAGCCCTACATAACCACTAATTTAATCTCATTTTTATAAATTGATTTATATTTACATTTTATACAAATGGAATCATACAATAGTTAGTACTTTGCGTCTGGTTTCTTTCACTTGGCATCATGTGTTTTTTTCCCTGATAGTAACATCTTATAACCTTAACATATATTTGTTCAGTTTCAGAGAAAAACAGTTATATATATGCAATATTACCCATATTCATATTTCACCTGGGATTTTACTATGCTGTAGAGTCCCATGCTACATTTTTCAGTTTTCCCTCTAGTAATATACATGACGTTAGACTTTCCCTTTCAACCACTGTCATACCCGTATATTAGCACTGCAAGTTACAAACACTATGTTGTATTTTCACCTTTTCTATTCATTTCCAAAGATTAACAAACAACCTTTTTACCAATTCTGCACAAGTTAACACTCAGCTTTCCATACTCTAACCCTATTCTATTTTCTGGTGAACCATATTTCTAGTTATTAACACCACTAATTTACACAATATATTTAGTTTTTAATAGTGCAGTAATACAGTATTTGTCTTTTTGTGTCTGGCTTGATTCATTCAACATAATGTCCCCCAGGTTCATTCATGTTAATGATATTTTTAAAGTATCAATTGAAGAGGTCACATGCTCTGTCATAAGCTTAATAATAATATCAAAAACAAAAATTTGCTACTTATAAATTGAGAAATACTTGGATCAAACATGAATTAAAACTGAAATTTTGAACTATCTAGAAAGCCATTAGGATGAAAAAACTTTATAACATAATCTGTGGGACACAGCAAGAGCTGTACTTAGAAAAAATATATATCCTTAAATGGTCTCAAAGGTTAAAGTTAAAGATATTAGGGTTCATCTTAATAAATTAGAATAATAACAATAAAAATAACAAGCTAGAGAGACAGAACATGTAAATTTTAAATTAATAAAATAAAAGAAAGGAGAAGAGATAAATAAAACCAAAACCTCATTCTTTAAAAAGACCAATAAGAAAGATAAGCCCTTGTAAGCCAGATTAAGGAAAAAGAGAAAAATATATCCAAGATTGGGAATGAAAAAGAAGACATAACCTCAAATACAGAAGAGGTCAAAATAACCATAAGCCAATATTCTGGGCAAATTGATGGCAATAAGTTTGAAAACTTAAATAAAATATATCGTTTCCTAACAAAATTTCAGTAGCAAACTTGATTAGAGCAGTTATAATAGAAGAGCTTGTGAAGGTGATCCAAGATCCTCTCTGAGAATGCAGTTTTCAATATAATAAAGCAGAGCAACTCATAGAGTTGAAAAATGCACAAAAGGCTTCAGGGCAGTTCCAAAGTAAACAGCTCTGGATGAGCAGTGACCCAACACTCTTGTCTTATACACTGTATAAATTCAACATTAGGATAATCATGCTCAAGATTCCAAGATCACATTGGATCTTTTTGGGAGCCTTGGATTCCAGAGCTAACTCTGGGGCAGATTAATTGAAATATGCTGAGAAGATAAACCTGTAAGGACATTGAGTCCCTTTGGAATCAGTGTGCAGGACAGGTTATGAATAAGTGTCAAGTAAATCCAGAAGGCCAGGCCCTCTTAATTCCTATGCTGCACTTGGAAATCCCAGCAGTTTCCCAAGATGTGCAAATCATCAAATCCTGCCTTGTCAAAATCTGCATTCCTAAGCTATTGTTGGTGTTGGCCATTCCTGGGGAAAGTGTCAACATCATGTTCATATGATGACTGTTCAGATAGAAACGTTTAAAAACTCATGAAAGGAGAAATTAATGATAATGCTGTCTCCAAGGTCAGTGTCATGCATTTCAGTAAAAGTTTACGTCCTTCCAAAACAAAAAGTGACACTGAACCACAGTTTCTGACAAGTGTGTGAGTATAAGGACTGGAGGTGGGGAGGTTGGAAAATAAATTAACCAGCATATTTATCAAATTGGGATGCAAAAATTATGTATTATAAAAGAATATTTTTCTTTACTATCATCTCTCCATTGAACCATGAATATCGAATTATCGTGTATTACAGCCTGGTAAGACCCTGAAGCAGAGAACCCAGCTAAGTTGGGCCTGGGCTCGTGACTTACAGAAACTGCAAATTAATAAATATGTGTGTCATTGTAAGCTGCCAAATCTGTGGTAAATTGTTATGCACTAATAGAAGACTAATCCATATCACTTTGACTCTCTCCTCACAGCTCTCTCACTGCTATTACAGCCTTTGTATCCTCTTCTTTCTTCCATTTGGATAATTCCTACTCACCCCTTAAGGCTCAATTTGAACATCACTTCTTCAAAGAGGTCTTCTTTAAACTGTCTCCCTTTCATCCCTCCCAAGTCAGGGTTAGGAGCCTCTCTTCTCTGTTCTAGAATATCTGTAGATACCTATTATTATCCATATATATTACATGTATATTCTAAACACACTGTCTTTACATGCCTGCCCCTGACAGGATGCATGCAGTTGGAAGCAAGGGCTACATCTTAGTTCTATTTATATATTCAATGTGAAGCATAATGCTCACGATATAGTAAACATTCAATAAATGCTGTGTAGTGGGTATGAATCTAAGTCCAAAAACTCCTTATTTTGAATAAATCAATGTAAGTACTAACTTCAAGCCCCCACTTCACCAGGCTGGCAGGAAACTTAATCCCAGTCCTTTCTTAGTTTCTGAGTCCCCTTTGCCTTCTTATCTTTCTTGCAAAACATCTAAGCTTCCAAAGGTTAGGGTTTTAGAAAACAAAAGCCAGAGAGCTTTACTAACTTCCTCCACTTACAGCCCTAAGGGAACTCTCTGAAGCAATGAAGTACAGACCATCTACCTCCTTGGATGCCAGAACAGCAAAGCAAGGAAATTGTATAACTACACATCTCAAAATATTACCTCACGTGTGGGATGAAGGTGTTCATCGATTGATTGACTAAAGTAAAAAAGAAATGATAATGATGCAAGGGTATTGAGACAGAGGGAGTGGTGTTAAGTGACCAGTAAGTATTTAATATCCATCCTGAATGAAGCATTGGTCAACTCTGCACCTGAGCATGGGAGGAGGGACAGGAATAATATAGACAGGTAACATCTATAGGTAAGGGAAAAGGATGTGGCTCAAGCAATTGGGCTCCCGTCTAACATATGGGAGGTCCAAGGTTCAATTCCTGGGGCCTCCTGGTGACAGGTGAGCTGGCCCGAGTGGAGAGCTGGCCCACACGGAGTGCTGGCCGGTGCAAGGGTGCTGACCCATGTAGGAGTGCTGGCCCGCGCAGAGAGCTGGTGCTGCAAGATGACACAACAAAAAACACAGAGGAGAGATAATAAGAGACACAGCAGAGCAGGAAGCTGAGGTGGCACATGAGACTAAGCGCCCCTCTCCAACTCTGGAAGGTCCTAGCATTGGTTCCTGCTGCTGCCTAAAGAGAATACAAGGAGACACAGAAGAACACAGAGAGAAGACAGTGAGTACAAAAACAAAAACAAAAACACAATAAAGGGGGAGAGAAATAAAAAAAATAAATAAATCTTAAAAAAAAAAATCTGTAGGTAATATTGAAACCGTTAGTTTAGGTCATCAAAGTTCAACTCTGGCACTTCAAGTCCTCCAAAGCTACTGCTGACTGATGTAAATTTCACCCTCTGGGGGATACTTTTTCAGCCCCGCATCCCAAGGCCACCTGAATTTAGCCCATCTGCAGAAGTCAGTTCTATGCACTCTCAAGAGTAGGGACTGCTTTTCTGTCTCTTGCCTTTCTCCTAAACCGTGTAGGATGACTACCTATTCCCAGGCTCATCCCAGGAGGAGGGGTAGGCGTTAACACCCCTGGAGCAATGCTCCGCCAAGGGACCACAGGAATTGGTGGATAAATGTCCCAGACTCCCACCATTCAGAGGGGCCATTCTGATGTGCATTCTTCACATTTCCCCAGAGATCCCCAAGGGAACTGAGCCTTGGTTGCCTGCAGTGGTCATCAGCTCAATCACGCACCATTTATTGATTTTCCCTCCTCCCCGGACCACCTCCCCCAATTCCACACTATGGCTTCCAGGAGTCGCCTCCCAGATAAACACCCTGTTGCAGGCTCTGCTTTTAGGGGGAACCAAACTAAGACAACTCTCTTTTCAGGGCAGCTTTCCTGGAGAAGGTGCTGATGAAGAGCAACTTGCCCCAAAGCTGGATTGGGTGGAAGGGGTGGGAGAGGAAGTGATGGATACCCAAAGTAAGTAAATTGGTTAATCAGCAAACCATAACTGAGAATTGGTTGAAGGTCCATTGCCTCAAAATGAGTGGAAAGCCCGATGTTTCTAAGAGTGTAACTTTTCATTGTTCTGTCCTCTCCTAATGGTGGTGAGGACACAGAAACTGTTCCCTGGTAATGAGTTCACATAGAGAGCCGCCACAGTAAAGGGACTGTAAATTGGCCAGTGTGAGTTCATCTGTGCAACGTCTGGACCAAGTTCAAGAGGAGAAGTGTACTGCTTCCAGGATCAGGGTATTGACAGATCTCTGACCACGAGTGGATGGAAAGAGTGTTAGCTCAGGCTCTTGACAGCATTGTTTGAGCAATACAAAAGTTGAGGCACCAGCCACTCTGTGACCTCACCCTCAGCCTCCCAAAGTGGGACAGTGAAAGGAGAGGAGTGCTTAGGCAGCTATCTGGGAAAAGGAATGATGCCAGCAGAGAGATGTAAGCAACGAGGCTGCTGGGAAAATTAGCGCATCCAGAGCAAGTCAATGAGGTCACAGTCAAGGAAGGGGAGAGAAAGGGAGGAATGAGGTCAGGCATTTCCAGAGCATGTCCAGCATGCTCAGCCTTGGGCCAAGAGCTCAACTTATATAACCTGGGATCCCCAGGCCACAGGGGTAAAAACGAACACATGTTGACAATAAGAACCTGCATTTAAACTGCTCTTGCCCCTACCTGCTGCTGCATTTCCAGCCCCCTCCAAAGGCTTTTTTTTTTTTTTTTTTTTTTTTTTTGTTACCGGGAGGTCCCGGGTATCGAACCTGGGTCCCTCCATATGGGAGACGGACGCCCAACCAGTTGAGCCACATCCAACCCCCCCTCCAAAGGCTTTTAAATTTATTTTTGGTCTGCCCAGAGGGGTCAAATGTGTGCTTGACAAGCACTAGCATTCACTGCATGGTGATTGTCATTTTCTTCCTCTCACTCTCACCTCTGTGCCACAAAAATCCTGTAAAGCCATGAGAAGACAAGGGCACCACATTTAGCCCTTGCTTCTGGAATCCACCACAAGCTGCCCCCTAGCCATTGGGCACAACAGGCTGGTTCTGTGAAGTATTGGTGCTATCTCTGGCTGGCCCCACTGCGGATTCTACCAAGAATCATGGTCTCTATCAGAGACTATTTCTGCCTCCTCTCTGGGGAGTCATATTACCCTTGGGGGGAGGTACCATGTACACTTCTGCCTGAGGTCAGTCCCCCTCCCATAAAGTGACTGCCATTCTTCCGGCCTCTCCTGGGGCCGGAAGCCCTGCCACTGAGAGTTCCTATCTCTCCAGGTTGCTTGTTCCCAGTTTCCCAGGTTTAAGGTTTGTTCAGAACTTTTCATTAGACCTAACATCTCCCCTGGACTGTGGAATGGAAGCATACTGAAATATCTGCACACAATGGAAAAAGAAGTGGGGGTGGGTAGGCAAGGCCTGGGAGATGGTCACAGAGCATGTGTCTTTGACTTCCCCAGTAGAAGAGTCTTTATAAGTGAGACATGGAGGCAGCAGGGTTAGAATTAGAGAGAGATTTGAAGATTCTACATTGCTGGCTTTGAAGATGGAAGAAACCACTAGCCAAAGAAGGTGGGCAGCTTCCAGAAGTTGGGAAAGGTTAGGGAATGTATTCTTCCCTAGAGCCTCCAGCAAGAAAGCCATCCTGCCAACACCCATTGATTTTAGCCCAGGGAGACCCATTTCAGACTTCTAACTTGAAGAAATGTAAGAGAATAAATTCGTATTGTTTTAGCCACTACATTTGTGATAATTTGTTACAGCAGCCATAGGAAACTAATACAGCCAAGTTCAAGACCAAGTTCTTTACATGCATTATCTCGTTTAATCTTTGTAGGAACCCAATGAGGAAAGTAGCAAGATTGGCACCAATTCATAAGTGAGAAAATTGAGTCACAGAAAGGTTGGGTTATTTGTCCACAGTCTCAAGCTATTAAGTAGTATAACCAGGCTCCAAACCGAGGCATCTTACTCCAGATTTGGTTCACTTAACCGTGACACAGCATGACCTCCTGGTCAAACACAGGGTTATGTCTCTGGTGTTTTGTAGCACTTTTGGAGAACTGGTGGAAGCTGGAGCATGGCAGGACCCTGCCTTAAAAATCCAGGGTAAAAATCATAGAATTCAGCCTTCCCTACTCCTATCAGTCTGAAGATGTTCCACCTCCAGCCCCACCAGCCAGTGCCATTACTGTCCCTTCCCTGAGTATCTTGGCCTCACACGTCTTATCTTGGCCAATCACATACAAGTGATGTGGAATTCTTTACTAAAGAGTCCTAAGAGATCTCAAATTGGGTAGGACAAACATTAACACTTTACTAAAGTTGCTGTTGCTTTGCAACCTTCAGGGGGAGCCCATATAGACTAAGACCTTCTACAGGAGGGTGCCCAGTGCCAGTCCTCTATCTTCCCTGATTTAGTCAACCCCCACCCCCCTTGTGAAGTATCCTCTTCCAAGGCCCCCTTGAGTCTGGACCCCAGCTCCCATGGAATTTTCTGAACCTCCTTGTTCCTTACAGAATAGGTGCCTATTGGTCCTTTCTCTGCTTGGTCCCTGAAGAATCTAGAGAGGACATCTGTGAGCTCTGGCTACAGGGTGGGGACAGAAAGAGTGGCTGCCCAATTTCAATCTGTTCTCCCCACCAGGAAACACTGTGGTGCTTGTCCTCATTTGTTTAGCTCACCAAAACCAGCAGTGGTTGTTCACAGATTCAGCACTCTTATGAAGAAAGTTCCTTTCTCTTAACAGTAGGTTGTGACTATGCTTTGTGAATAAATTACCCTTCCAACCTGGGGCTGAGTGTCCTTTGATGTTGTCTTGAGTCTGACTTAGAAGAGCCACCAGACCAGTGGTAATGGATCTCCGTTTGGCATCCTGGAGAAGTGACGCTAGCTTTGATTCCACAGGAGAGGGGCACAGGGGTGCAGGAAGGTTTTTCAGTTCATCTTAACTTATCTTTCCTCCAGCTTTTGCTTCCAGCCTGGGCCAGGAAACAATTTGGACAACAAATTCTCTGCTGGGACATGGCATGGGGGTGGGGAGGCAAGTCCATGCCAGAGACTGGGTGCCAAAGCCTTGAGCAATTTCTTATACTCAGCCTAGGAGAGGGAGTAGTTTTGCTCTCAGTTACTGAACTCAGCAACCAAAGTCACCTCAAATATGCCTAACTGCCCTCAGATCCTGACCTCTTACTTTGGACATGATTTTCTGGCTTTATTTGGCATTCTCTCTTAAGCATGACTCTTAAACACCACTACCATGGTGGGAGACTGTATTAGTTTCCAATAGCTTCTGTAACAAATTACCACAAATATCACACATTTACTCTCTTCTAGTTCTGGAGGCCAGAAGTCTGAAATAAGTGTCGCTGAGCTGTCAAGGTGTCAGCAGGGCATTGCTCCCTCAGAAGGCTGTAGGGCAGAATTGATTTCCTTGCCTTTTCCAGCTTCTGGTGATGGCAAGCTTTCCTTACATTCCTTGGCTCATGGCCCCCTCCTCCATCTTCAGAGCCAAGAGCACAGCGTCTTCAAATATCCCTCTACTTCCACTGTCATCACATCTCCTTCTTCCTCTTCTGTGTCAAATCCCCTTCTGCCTTCCTCTTAGAAGGTCACTTGTTGCATTTAGGGTCCACCTAGACAATCAGGATAATCTCCTCAATTTAACATCCTTAATTTAATCACATCTACAAAGATCCTGTTTCCACGTAAGGCAACCCTCACAAATTCTAGGGATTAGCACCTGAATCTCTTTGGGGGTCATTAGTCATTTTATTACAGAGATACTTCCCAGGTACCTCTCAGGTCTGGAGAAAGGATTAAACTCATAAGGGGGTTGGCTGATGCATGGGAAGATTCCAGTCTAGGTCTTTTAACCTCTGAAGCCCAGGCTTTTCCCACTCCATCTTGTTTCCTCTCATGAAAAAGTAGTGAACTTCTGGATCTAGGGATTACAGATTTACCTAGGATTCCCCAGAGGGAAATAAATTCCAGAGCTCCAGAGCCATGTAGAAGCCAGTGCCTGTACCAAGGGTGACAGGGACCCTGCAATCCCTCCTTTGCCAGCTCCCTGAAATGCATGTCACATCATTCCAAACACTCCTGTGGACTGAAAAGGGAGAAAAAAGTGTGGGCAGGTCAGCAGAGCTTACAACTGGCATCTGTTATCCTATGAGGAGTGGGTCTGGAATATAATTTTCATGGAAGCAAGAGAGCACATTTATTGCATTATAAAAAAAATACCTGTGTTGGCTAAATGCTAAGTCAAATAATCCTGCAGCTCCACCTCTACTCTCTCCATGTGTCATCACATGTGAATCCTAGCTGCATTAATCTCACATGCCATCATCAAACAGCTTTCAGGTCTTCCCAGAGATGTAGTGTCCTCTCATATGTTCAAGTGTGAGCAGTGTCTACTTTACAATCACTTTGAATTTCCAGTAAATATCAATTCACATGTATTTTAAGAAATTTTTTCCTGCTCCTGTGGTTGTACAAAATGAGCAAAACCTGATGAGTAAATACTATTACCTAAGTCAAACTTCCAAGCACTGCAAGAAAATGTTTATGATAATATTCAATTTTTTATTTTTTTTTCATCAGACAGGTGTATTTAGTTTTATTGGAGAAGTATTCCTAAAGAGTTGGCTCTACTGAATATTTTGTAAAGCAAATCTCATTTTAACATTGATTTCCTTTATGTCAGAGATGTTCTCCCAAATCTTTTGCTATTAATGCTTAGTTCTGATGACTGTGCAAACAAGGAGAGGGAAAGAGTGAGTTTCTTAAGAGCCAGGTGCTTATCTGGAAAGGATGATCTAACAAACAGAGAGCTTCAAACTGCAGAACATTTCTGGGTGTCATCTATGAAATGACCCTAGGTCCATTCCAACTCAGACTCCTCAGTTCTACCATGAATTTGATGATGAGGCAAAAGTGGATACAGACAGACACACCTTGGGGAGATACCAAAGCAAGACAGGTATTTGTTTCATCAGAAGAGCAGGAGCTGGGCATGGCTGAGAGGGGGCATGAGGGGCACCTGTCCCAGGGTCCAAGCTGGTTATATTAGAAAAGCAGATGGACACAGCAGAAATAAAACACTTGGAATTTGGTAATGGCCTGGATGGAGATCAAACGCGGGTTTCATTCTTGCCTAAGTATGCTCATCCTCAGAGAAGTCAATTGTGTTTTCTGAGCCTGTTGTCACATTCATAAGGGAAGGACAAAAATATTTACCTGGAAGTTTATTGTGAAGATTAGACACAATCTAGAATAGGAGTCAGCAAACTTTTTCAATAAAGAGGCTGATAGTGAAATTTTAGGCTTTGAGGGGCCTTAAAGCCTCTGTCACAATTACTCAGCCATTAGTGTGGAAGCAGTCACAGACCATATGTATACGAGTGAGTGTGGTTGTGTTCCAATAAATCTTTACTTATTAAAACAGGCTGCAGGCTGATTTGACCCAGGGGCCACAGTTGGCTGACCCTGTTCTAGAATGGGCCTTGTACAAAGCCTCGTCAGTGTGTTGGTTCTGAGCCAATTTGCCCTCAGATCCATTCCCTGTCCTTCCATCCATGTCTCTGGATCATAGAGGGCTGACCCCTGCAAATTACAATTCCCATCCTAGTTTGCCAGCTGATTCTAGATAGATTTGGCCAATGAGAGGCGATGGTGGGCATTTGGAAAGGCACTCACTGTTCAGGCAACAAAACTGGCAGTGGCCAATGTCTATGACTCCTCTATGGTTCTGGTTCCCACGTGACAGTCCCTCCCTCCATGATCCTTGCTTCCAGCTCCTGCTGGGTGGCCTGGCATCTGGGCTCCAGTAGAATCATCTCTTTCCTTTTCTTTCCACTTACCTAGGGTGCCTCACCCATCTCTGGAATGTTTCTCCATCCCCTGTTGGCTTTCTAGCTCTTTTGACCCATTTGTTCTCCATGTTCAATTGCCTCTGTTGAACTATCTGCCTTGAGCTAGCTCATTTTCCTGACTGGACACCCTGGCTAAAACAGTTTTCCATAAATCGTTGATGTTCCTTATTAATTTTAGTGTTATGGATATTTTTCACTTCATGAGGTAATACTTCTGCATAATAACTATAAGAATTTAAAGTTCTTTTATGGATCACAAAAAGAAAAAGATTATGTTTTAGAACTAATCATTTCCTGTGGGTGTGGGGCCCTTTTGATTGGACCATTTCAGTGAGATGAGACTCAGGGTGGGTTTCCACCCTCTTGCTGGTCTTGTATAAATGGAGACACTGAGGAAGAGACACAGGAAAAGGGAGCTCTGCTATTTTGACCTGGCCATGAGAGAGAGGACTCCAGGCTTGCCTATAACTGCAGAAAGGCAGAGAAGCTCCGAGAGCCTGAAAGAGGTCCCAGAGTCTGGAATCAGCAGAGCACAGAGGCACAGAAAGAGGCCCCCAAGGGCCTACGTCCACAGAGCAGCACAAGACCAAGGAGTAGAGCCCTGCCATAAGCTTTATCACCACAGGGCAGAATGCAAGGACCTCCAGTAGCTGACTTTGTTAAGAAAGCACCTCTGATGGTGCTTTGATTTGAACATTTCACAGCCTCAGAATTGTAAGCTTTTACCCCAAATAAAACTCCCATTATAAAAGCCAGCCCATTTCTGGTATTTTGTATCAGTAGCCAATTGGTATGTATGTAGTTTCTTACATAGTTTCTATAAGAAGAAATGCAGAACCTTAGTCATTCAGGCAACAAGCATATATTGAGTGCCTAATATGTGCTTTGCATTCTTCTAGGCCCTAGGGATACAAGAGTAAACCCAAGGGTCTACGGTCTACTGAACTAGCTGATAATTTACCATCACCCAAACCAACTCCTTCATATTCCCCACAAGGCAAAAAAATAAAAATTCAAAAAAGACCCCAAAGTAGCCATAACTAATTTTTATTGGGAATGTAATTTGTGCCATGCTTAGAGCACTTTCTATGAATTAACTTTTTAAACTCTCATAACAGCCCAATGAGGCAGGCAGTAACAGATGATACTGTTCAATCCCCAGTACCTTCTGGAAAAAAAAAAGATAGGCAGATAAGCAAGGAGAGGAGACTAGCATTATAGAATCATCTATGTGGTAATGGATTAGAGTTGGAGACATCAGTATAAATTCATTTAAAAAGGGGGGTAGAGGGAGAGCAGGCTCAGTGGTTGAGCTCCTGCTTCACCTGCCTAAGGTCTTGGGTTCAATCTCCAGTACCTCCTAAAAAAAAACATCACCTGGGCAAAATACTGAAGTACAGAGATGCAAAATAACTTGTCCAAAATATATAGCTAGTAAGTGATGGAGTTGGGGTTTGAATTCAGCAGTCCAGCTGCATAGCTCAAGCTCCTAAGCACACTAAGAAGTATACTGCTAGAAAAGAAAAAGGGAAAAAAAAAGAAGTAGTATACTACTTCCCTCCCAGGGTAGTGAGCGATTTGTTCAAGGTCATGGTCATGACTAGAATCAGGTTCATAGTTCTAATAATATGTACAAACTCTTAGTGAATTGGTAGCCACTACTATAATCACTAAGACAACAGCCATCCCTCTAGAAGAAATAACAAAAAGTTATTATGTGTCACTTTATAGTTTTTAATATACTCCATAAAAGAAGATAAAAGTCAGTAATGAACTTGCCACACCAGCCATCAACAAATCACTTTGCAAAATATCCAGAATCTAGCAAACATTAGAAAAATTATAAAATCAGAATTTGGTAGTTACATGGTTTTCAAACTTTCTTAAGCCGTGTAACCTTTCTTCAAATGAAAGCTTCTAGGGGATCCTAGTATGTAAAACAGTTGACAGACAAAAGAAGACCTGCCTTGGTGGGATTGGTGAAAGATGTGAGATGCCCCTATCCCTACTCATCTCTCCACTTTCCAGCAGGCTTCAAAGCAGAATCCCAGGAGCCCAATTTGTAAGGCATAAGTGTTAGTTAAACCCAATCCCTGTGAAGCCCTGAGTGGTGATAGGACTTGCCCAAGGTCATTCAGATGGTTGGTACCAAGTCAAGATCAGATCCCAGGATCTGACTCCACTGTTGATGCTCTTTTCAACATTACCATTTTATTTTATTTTTTTAAAGATACTTAGATTACATAAATGTTACACAAAAAATATAAGGATTCCCATATGCCCCACTCCCCACACCCTCCCACATAAACACCCTTCATTAGTGTGGCACATTCATTGCAATTGATAAACACATCCTGGGGCTTTGCCATTGAGCATGGACCATAGTTCACATTGTAGTCTACACTTTCTCCCACACAATTCTTCAGGCTATGGAAAGATATAAAATGACCTATATCTGTCATTGCAATGTCATTCAGGATGATTCCCAAGTCCTGAAAAAGTCCCCGTATTACAACTGTCTTTCCTTCCCCCTGCCCCCAGAGCCTCCAGTGGCCACTGCTTCCACATCAATGCTGTAATTTCTTCCATTGCTAGAATCACAATAAGTCTATAGTAGAATACTAGTAAGTCCACTCTAGTCCATAGTTCATTCCCTAATCCCAAGGATTCTGGGATGGTGATGTCCACTCCACCTCTAATTGAGAGGGGGCTTCGATCCCATACAGCCAATGGATAGGACCCTCTTGCACTTGCAGGCACTCTCTGTTCCTTGGTATGGTGGTTGTCAATCCTCACCCCCTTGTTAGTTGTCTTGGGTGAGTCCAATAAACTGGAGAGTAGGTGTTGCAACTCCACCGATTCAGGGCCCAGTTATATATCCTTCTGACTTGGTTTTCTGGGAACTGTGAATATCTTTGCAGCAAGCAACTGTGTGTGTGTTTTGAGCCCATTCACATGGCAGCAGTAGAAGAAGGCAGGAATGCCTAGCAGGGGGAGAATAAAGCAGCAGAGTCTCCACAAACTTGATGAGCCAGGCCTAATTTCTGAGTGTCTAATAGCCTTCAGCCAAGTGGCCAAGGCTGCATGGAGACAAAAGGAGAAGAAAACAACTCCCTGATCTGCTTGGGGTAGCACTCAAAATGGCTCAGCAAGAAGCATTTCCCAAGACAGAAACCCGTGTTCCTAAGACTGCCGCAAGTTGATGCAAATCCGTGCCCACAGGCCTGCTGCTCAGTTCTTTTCATGGCATAACAGCAGGGCTGTGACAGCACTCAAGCCCAGAATCAGAGGGGATCCACAGTTTCCCATGCTGCACCAGCTCACTGATGCTTTCCCTTAATATGATTGACAGCCTCCATTCGCCAGTTAGACTCTTCATGGGGGTTACCAGATCTCAGCACAGAAAAAGGAAAGCCCTGGAATCCCCGAGCTTTGAGAGAACTCCCTAGCTGTGGAGGCCAACACCACACAGAGACAAACTCCTGATTACTGAGCAAAGGAGGGCTGGGTATAGGCTGCAGTCTGGTGGGTTGGGTCACCCTAACTCCTCAGGGGAATTTTTTGTTATCTAAGGATGCTCATTCCAGTTCAATGCCCAGAGCAGGGTCATTGAAGGTCATCATCACAAACCAATTCAAGTCTTTTGCCCATTTTTAAATCGGGTCATTTGTCCTTTTATTGTTGAATTATAGCATCTCTTTATCTATCATGGATATTAAGCTCTTATTGGATATGTGATTGCTAAATATTTTATCCCATTGAGTCCACTATCTTTTCACCCTTTTGACAAAATCCTTTGAGGTGCAAAAGTGTTTAATTTTGAGACGGTCCCATTTTTCTATTTTTTTCTTTTGTTGCTTGTGCTTTGGGTGTAGAGTCCAAGAATGTAAGCTTTCTTTTATAACAGATTCTAACTAGAGGAGTGTGGGCTGCTGAAACTTTGAATGAATTTGGAAGCTTTTACTGATATATGTTTGGAATTCTAAATAAAAATTGCTACTTAAATGTCTCCAAGATTTTCTGTTCCCTTAGAGTGATGAAAAAGTCAAGTTTTCATCCAGAAGCAGGGGAAAAACTAACCTCACCAAAAAAAGTTAAGGAACAATGAGAGAACAAAATAAAGCTACTTTATTCATACACCAACTTATCCATTTGTTCAATCTGCTGGTTGCAGCAGTTTGAAAGGTAGGCATCCATGATATTACTCCAGAGGAGAAAGCAAGAAAAACTGATCATTGTATACCATAACACTGTCCAATAGAAATAAAATGCAAGGCACATATGTAATTTTAAACTTTCTAGTAGCCACATTAAAAAAGTAGAGGAAACAGGTGAATTAAATTTTTTTTTTCACATTTCTCAATTAAATGTAATGGATACATGTAAATTATTTTTTTTTTTGAACCAAACAATATATTACACAATATATTTGGTTCATAGTAACGCATTCATACAGTATTTGTCCTTTTGTGTCTGGCTTGCTTCAACAGGTGAATTAATTTTAATAATATACTTATAAAATCCAATATATTAAAATATTATCATTTCAACCTATAATCAATATACAAATTATTAATGAACTATTTTTCATTCTTTTTTTATTTTTGCTCTAGCTCTTTGAAATCCAGTATGTATTTTACACTAACAGCACATCTCAATTTGGACTGGCCACAATTAAAGAGCTCAGTAGCCACATGTGGCTAGTGGCTGCTATATTGGACAGTGAAGTTGTAGGATGGTGATGGGCTGGAAATTATCTCAGATAATGACAGAACTCCATGAGAACGCTGATGCAGTATCTCCAAAGTGAACAAGAAGAACCTTTAAGATTCTGTCTTCACTGGTATTGTGTTTGCTGAGAAAAAATCTAGAAAGATATTGGGCAGAGAAGTGATGGCAATGGAGGAGAGCCAAAAAGTCTTGCATGAGCTTTGATTCCACCATCCTCATTGCTACTGGAAACTGGCTTCAAATGACTGTGTCAAGAAAGTAAAAAGGCAGCCTATTTAATGGGAGAAAATATTTGGAAACCACAAATCTGATAAGGGTTTGATCTCCACATTATGATAAAAAGGCAAACAACCAAAAATGTATAACACAGGGAATCCTATTGTGTAAAATGGACTGTGGTTAAAAAAACAATTTGAACAAATTCTCTCATGAACTATAACAAATGTATAATGTTAATACAGGGTGTTAATAATTAGGTGGGTTGGGGGAAAATACACCAAATGTAAGATATGGACTACAGTTAGTAATATTTTGACAATGCTCTTTCATAATTTGTAACAAGTGTTTCACAACAGTGCAAGGTGTTGGTGGTGGGTTGATGTATGGGAGCCCTGTATGATGATATGAATGTTTGTTTTCTGAGTTCACAACTTCTACTATACACTTATTGTTTATGTATATTCATGTACGAATGGTATATTTCAATAAAATTAAAAAAGAAAATTAAATGAAAAGAAAATGAGGGAGAGATGAAGACATTCCCAGATAAACAAAAGCTGAAGGAGTTTATCACCACTACAAGCAACACTAAAAGGAGTTCTTTAGACTGAAAGGAAAGGGCACTAGTCAGTGGATTCAATAGGCATAAGGAAATAAAGATCTCTGGTAAAGGTAACTGTATGGGTAATAATAAATGTCAGTAACTTGCATAGTATTTTTGGTATGTAACTCCAGTTTTCACTTCTTACAAGATCTAAAATGCAAATGTATAAAAAATAATGAGAAACCTATGATTTTGGACATAAAATATATGTAGACATAATTTGTAACAAGTACAACAAAAAGGTGGGGGGTTGGAGGGGATAAGAACAGGATATGTGTAAGCTACTGACGATTAGTTGGTATTAAATAAAATGTGATTGCTTTAGATTTAGGATGTTAAATTTAAGCCTCATGGTAACCACCAAGAAAATGTTTTAAAATTTTATACAGAGGGAAATGAGAAGGGACTGAAAATGGTAAACTACAAAAATCAGACAAATATGAAAGTAGGCATTAGAAGAATTGAAGGATATAAAGTTATAAGACTTACAAAAATTAAATAGCAAAATGACATTAAAAAGTCATGCCTTATTAATATTTACTTTAAATGTAAATGGATTAAACTCTCCCGTCAAAAGGCAGAGGTTGGAAAAATGGATTAAAAAAACATGACCCACTAAACTCTTTCTATAAGAAACTTAACTAAAATTTAAAGGCACTGGTAGTTGAAAGTGAAAGGATGGAGAAAATATACCATGCAAATAATAATCAAAAGAGAGCTGGGGCAGCTATACTAATATCAGATAAAATTGACTTTAAGTCAAAAAAAAATGTGATGAGGGATAGAGAAGGTCACTATATACTGATAAAGAGATCAATTCAATAAGAAGACATATCAGTTATAAATATATATGCACTTAATGGAAGTACCCCAAAATATATGAGCAAAGATTGACAGATTTCAAGATAGAAAAAGATGGTTCTACATTAATAATAGGAGACTTCAGTACACCACTTTCAGTAATGGATAGAACATCTAGACAGAAGATCAATAAGGAAATAGAAGACTTGAGCAATACTATAAACCAACTAGATCTAACAGATATCTATATCTATATCTATCTATCTATCTATCTATCTATCTATCTATCTATCTATCTATCTATCTATATCTTTGCCCAACAGCAGCATAATGCACACTCTTTTCTAGTGCACATGGGTCATTTTCTAGGATAAACCATATGTTAGGTCACAAAACAACTCTTAATAAATTAAAAAATATTGAAATCCTGTAATGTATCTTCTCCCACCACAATGGAATGAAGCTAGAAAACAATAACAGAAAATTCAAAATATGTGGAAATTAACACCACACTTTTAAACAACCAACATGCCAAAGAAGAAATCACAAGGGAAATTGGAAGTATCTTAAAATGTTTGCAAATGAAAACACAACATACTAAAACTTATGGGATGTAGCAAAGGCAGTGCTGAGAGGGAAATATTTTTAAGTACAGGATTACCTTAAGACCTGGCAATCCCACTTGCAGGTATATACCCAAAAGAATTGAAAGCAGGAACTTGAACAGATATTTGCACAATGATAATACCATTATTTACACTTGCCAAAATATGGAAGCAACCCAAGTATCCATCAACCGATGAATGGATAAACAATGTGGTATATATATACAATAAAATATTATTCAGCCATAAAAAAGAATGAGGTTCTGATACATGTGAGAACATGGGTGAACCTTGGAGACAGATGTTGAGTAAAATAAAAGAGACAAAAAGGACAAATACTTTACAATCTCACTGATATGAAATAACTAGAATAAACAAATTCATAGAGACAGCAACCAGAATACAGTTTACAAGGGACCTGGGTGGGGTTAGAGAATGGGGAGTTAATTCCTAATCGGTACAGTTTCTCTTTGGGGTCATGGGAAAGTTTTGGTAAGGGATGGTGGTGATGGTAACACAACAACAATCTGAACATAATTAAAGCATTGAATTATGTAATTGAACATGGTTCAAAGGGGGACATTTTAGGTTGTATATGTTTTACTAGAATAAAAACTTACAAAAGAAGAACCATTGAACTGTACAACACAAACAGTAAATCCTAATGGAAACTTTGAACTAATGTTAGTAGTATAATTATAACAATATGCTAATAATTTATAATAAAGGTGACACACTAATGCTAAGTGTTAATAGTAGAGAAAACTGTGTTGTGAGAGGTGAGGTGGTATTTGAGAACTCTATTTCTTTTTTTTTTTTTGCATGATTTTTTTCTGTAAACCTACAACTTATATATTAAAAAGTAATAAATAAGTTGATGTCGTTGTTTGGAACTATGTATCCCAGAAAAAACATGTTCTTAAACTTACTCCATTCTTGTGGGTGTGAATTCTTATAAATAGGACCTTCTGATGAGGTTACTTTAGTTAAGGTGTGGCCCAGCTGAATGAAGATGGGTCTTAATCCCATTACTGAAGACCTGATAGGGAAGGTCACAGAGAGAGAGAGAAAGCCACAGGGAAGCAACCAGAAGCTATAAGTGGATGGAACTGAGAAGTCAGGAGAGGCTGCCATGTGCATTGTCATGTGACAGAGAAGCCAAGGATCAAGGATCACCAGTAGCCAGCCTTGGAGTCTTCTTGGAGAAAGCTTTACCTAGATGATGCCTAGATTTTCGACTTCTCCTACTCTCAAAACCATGAGTCAAAAAATTTCCACTGTTTAAGAAAACCCATTGCATGATATTTGGTTCAGCAGCCAGAAAACTAAAACAGTTGTGCAACAATGACCTAAATATATTGTGTAATCTCATGGAGTTAATAATTTGAATCTGGGCATGATTAGGTTAGGATTAGGGTGCTGAGCCTCACCCCTTGGTGGGTGGGGAATCGAATATAAAAGGCAAGGCAAAAGGCAGTTGAAGCAGTCTTTTGAGAAGCAGTTTTGATGTTGGAAAGAAGGCCCCAGGAGAAGAGAAGCAAGCTGTTCGCCTGATCATCTACAGCTGACCTTGTGGAGGAAACGGGAGCTAAGCCCGGAGAGAAATGCAGCCCCGGGAAGAGAGGAACCCCAAAAGCCTGAACCCTGGCAAACGCCGACAGCTGTCTTGCTCTAACACGTGGTAATGGACTGTGGTGAGAGAAGAAACTTAACGCTTTATAGCCTGGTATCTGTGGACTTCTACCCCAAATAAATACCCTTTACAAAGACCAACCCATTTTTGGTATTTCACATTAGCACCCCTTTGGCTGACTAATACACTATCTAAATTTACTCTCAGCAGATACTAAAATGAAACACAATTTTCCTCTCATTATTCCTTTTCTCTGAATGGTTTATTTTCTTTGCAATTAAAGGCTGGTTGAAAACTCAGAAGTCTTGCTTGAATTACTAGCAGACCAAGTCTTATAAAGACATAAGGGACTGACAGTTTTCCATTTATGGATTAGACACTCTTTATTTCTCTGTCTTTTAACAGCTTTTCATTCTAACTTGTCATTCCAATGTTCTTCCCATTCCAAGATGACAGCACAAGTTGGATGTAGACTGGGCACTTACAGCTGCCCTTCCAGATACTCTGAGTACCTAATGGTTTGTGAGGTTATTGGCTTGTTTTTTTTTTCTAGTAAATCCTTTATAAAATTCCAGTAAATTGGTTAAGTTCATGTCTTAAAGAGAAAAAAAAGTCAATGTCCTTGATTGTTGTCTCTTCTTGCAGGGCACTCTCCCATGGGAATGGGCAATGTCAGAGTTGGCCAAGAGTCCAATATCATTCGCCTTCCTCTGATGTCTCAAATGGTCGATTCTTTTTAAACTCTTTAAACTTATGTTTGTAAACATTTTACACAAGAAGAGAAAAACAAAAAGCAAAATACAATCTTCCCTTCCACCTTCTGGGGTAAAAGCAAGACCTAAAAGTACATGATTCCAGTCTCAAGACTGGCTGCCACTGTAACCCCTGCCTGGCTCCTGCTCCTATGCTTTCTTATTGTCTTAATTCCACAGAAGTCTTTATAGAGTCAGAGAGACTGGATTATTTTTTTTATGACCAACTGTTTTAGTTGAATAGACACGTCTAAAGAAGAAATACATTTTAAATCAGCACACACCACTCAGAACTGAGTGGGAGAGAGTGTAGTCTACAGTGTGAACTGTGGTCTATGGTTGGTGGCAAGGCTCCAGGATGTGTAAGTTCATTGAGGTTGGTGGGCCACACTTGTGGGAGATGTTTGTGTGGGATGTGGTGGGAGGTGTGGGAGGTGGGCAACATGGGAATCCCAGTGGGTTCCGTGTAATATTTTGGGTAATCTAAGCACCTCTTAAAATATATGTATATATATATATAAATAACATTTTTATAAGCAAATACACATATATGCATATATATTTATATATCATTTTGCAAATGTTTGTATGTATTGTGAGAATTTTGATTTTTACCCATAATAAAAAAAAAAAAAAAGAAGAAATACAAATGGCGAAAAACACATGAAAAAGTGTTCAACATCACTAGCGATTAGGGAAATGCAAATCAAAGTGGTAATGAGATATCATTTCACACCTATTAGAATGGTCACTATTAAAAAGTTGGAAAACTACAGGTGTTGGAGAGGATGTGGAGAGATAGGAACACATATTCACTGTTAGTGGAAATATTCAATGGTACAGCCACTATGGAGGACTGTGTGGCAGTTCTTAAAGAAGTTGAATATAGTTTTGCTGTGTGACCTGGCAATACCCCTATTGGGTATATACCCAGTAGAAATGAGAGCAGTGACACGAACAGACATCTGCACACCGATGTTCATAGCAGCATTATTCACAATTGCCAAAAAATAGAAACAACCCAGATGTCCATCAACCGGTGAATGGATAAACAAACTGTGGTATATACACATGATGGAATATTATGCAGCTGTAAGAAGAAATGAAGTCATAAAACATATGAAACATGGATGAACCTGGAGGGCATTATGTTGAGTGAAACAAGCTAGACACAGAAGGACAAATATGGTATGATTGTGCAACAATGACCTAAATATATTGTGTAATCTCATGAAGTTAATAATTTGAATTTGGGTCACCAGAAAATAAAATGAGGTTAGAGAATGGAAACCTGAGGGTTAACTTGTGTAAAATATGTGTTAGTCTTTGGAAATGAATAGAAAAGGTGAAAGCACAAAATAATGTTTGTAACTAACAGTACTGTTATATGAGTATGATAGTGGTTTAAAGGGTAAGTCTAAGGTCATGTATATTACTAAAAGGAAAAGCTAAAAAATGTAACATGGAACTGTATAGCATAGTAAAACCACATATGAAATACAAACATGGGTAAAATTGTATATATAAAACTTTTTCTTTGAAACTGAACCAATGTATGTTAGTACAACAAGATGTTAATATCAGACAAAAAAAAAACAAAAAACAAACACATTATACTAAGTGAAAGAAACCAGACACAAAGCACCACATATTATAGGATTCCATTTATATAAAATGTAATATAAATCAATTAATACAGATGAAATTAGATTAGTGGTTATTAGAGTTGGGGAAGGATAGAGGGATTGAGAGGTGACTGTTAAGGGGTGTGGAGTTCTTCTTTTTGGAGTAATGAAATTGTTCTAAAATTTTTCCCAGTGATGAATGCACAACATTGTGATTATTCTAGAAACCATTGATTATACAATTTGGATAGACTGCATGGTATGTGAATATATCTCAATAAAACTGCTTAAAAATAAATAAATAAATGTGCAAGAATAGCCAGAAATAGCAGCTATGTATGGCAGGGGAAGCATAGAGAGATTGAGAGGTGAAGAATGTTCTTGTTTGTTTGTCTGTTTTTTGTTTTTTATTATTATTATTGAAATAATGAAATTGCTTTAATAATGATTGCAGAGATGAATGCACAAGTATATGATTACATACATTAGTTGTACACTTTGGATGAACTGTATGCTTTATTAATATGTACCAATAAAATTAATTTGTTTAAAAAAAGAAAGAGGGTCGGATGTGGCTCAACTGGTTGGGCGTCCGTCTCCCATATGGAGGGACCCGGGTTCGATCCCCGGGACCTCCCAGTAAAAAAAAAAAAAAAAGAAAGAAAGAAAGCCTACAGTCGGTAAAGGAGGGTGGGCAGGAGGGAGTTGGGGAACTGTCGCATTCTTCTTCCTTCCCCAGCCCCTCCTTCCTAATTTGCTAATCAAGTTTTCTGATTTCTCCATTGTTGGAGTGCAGTCAGGGATGGAGGTGTGGTCCTATCGAGAGCCGGGTTTGGGCTCTCTGGGCCCCACCAGTATATTGTAAGCTGACTCTTCCTCTATAGGGACATTCCATAAGCTTTTCTGAAATCCCTGTCACTGCATGGGACAGCGCCCCCTGCAAATCCCTCCTTGTGGTTGACGTAATCTCCTTTAACTCTTTGCTTACTCTTTCTGAAGCCCTAAGAAATCCATTAAAGCCTTCAGTTCTCTCTGATAAGGTCTTTTCACTCTTTTCTTAAAAGTAACTTTTACTGAAGTATAACAAAAATACAAGTTCAGTTATCATAAGTGTATGATTTGAATTATTTCAAAGTGAGTAAGTGTATGTAACCACCACCTAATCACCTAAATCAACACATAGTCCATTCACTTTTCTAGGCCCCACTTGGACAAGATCTCAGATGGCCCCATGCAGCTCTTCCTCCAGTGTGGCCACATCTAGGTTTGAGGTACACTGATTGATCCCTTGTCTCCACAAATTCCAAGAGGGTGTGCCCAGGGCAGAAGCAGCCCGTCTTTCACTCCAGCAGCCAGAACAGCAAGACAGCTAGGAATCAGATGCTTTCTGAGGACCTATATCAAACTCTCTGAGTGCACTTGTTGAATCCTCTCCACTTGTTTTGTTTCCTGTTTGCTGGAGAAGGGCCTTGGGATTTATAGCATATCAATATCTCTCTCCAAAGAAACCCTCTCCAAGATTCCTTCCTTCATCTCCACTCAATGTGGGGAAGTTCTAGCTGCTTCTCAGCTGCCTACTTTAACTATTTGAGTCTTGGTCTGGTGCCTCATTTGGTATCTTATAACGATCATCTTAGATTCTCAGCCAAAATGTCCATTTTAACATCCTATTTCACTGCCATGGGAACCCGTCATCGTCTTCTCTCCATTCTCTCCTTCAACTATATATTTTTTTTTAAAAGGTAGGGGAATGGAATTTCAGTCCTAGTAACATATTTATTTCAAGGTCATGGAAGGTAAAGTTCTTTCCTTCTACCTTCTTACCAACTTATGCTTGCTGTGGGAGATTCAAATGCCTCACCCACGAGGTCACGGCTCCCACCTGTAGCAGCTTATACTGGTTTACTGGCCCCAGCAAGGGAGTTGGAGGGTGCCTTTTTGGTGCAAATCCAGGCAAATTCCTGGCCTCTTGGATCCCTGGTTTCCCTACTGATACTCCTGCAAGAGGTGGGAAAGAATGGGGTTAAAATCAGAATGTTCTCTTCGCAATGCCTGAGAAAAGGTGGGTCTAGCTTAATGAACAGGAAACCTGTAAACTTTCCATGATTTCTCTACTTCGTAAATAAATTCTTTTCTCCCAAATCCCTTCTTAGGGCACATAACTTTCCATGACTACTTCCCATTGAAAACCCTCCTCCTGGGTCAAAAGAAGGAGGAAAGAATCTAAAACAAGAAATAAGGAAAAAATAATTTAAAAGTCAAATTCATTTGTGCCTAGATCAGACAGCTAGGAAGACCTTGAGATAGCATCTCTCTGGTCTTGAAATGTGTCAAGTTCATTCTTTTTCACTGTCAGTATTTTATGAGTGGTTATATCACTGCCCCTAAAACTCAGATAGTCTTTCACTTCACCAAATATTCATTTTTCCAAGCAGACTCATTTAAAACTCTACTGCCCTCAAAAGGAACAATACATGGGTATTGGGGATAGTTTATATAGCACTCTGAACTTGCAAGAAGTTTTCTGCTGTGTTTTATTTTTTCAGTTCTAGATCTGAATTCCCATAATTGTTTGTTTGTTTTCAAGAAAATACCTCATTGTCATCTGCTTCTACCAGTGACTTATATGTTTCTCTAAGGATTGCCACCATCCTCAACTTCTTGGGCTGCTTCTCAGACATGTTGATCTGCAGATGCAGCAGAATAGCTGAGCAAACAATGAAGAGGCTGTTAAGGAAGCAGACAGGAAGCAGGGCTTGGCATCTGGTACAGGAGAGGGAATGCAGTATGAGGCTGCCCAGCCTACTCTAGTGTCCCACACATGTTTTCTGAGGCTCAGGCCTAGACAATCCCATTGTAAAGGAAAAATGGTAGCCAAGCTTGGTTCTATTCTGACAATTCAGTGCAAAAGTCTACTGTGGAAATTTCTTTACAGGGAAACTTCTGTCCTCAGTCATGGACTCTGGCCAGAGGTCTTGCAATGTGTGTGGTTAGTTAAAAAGGGACGAGGACAAAACGTACTAAAGGCTCACATGACCCATCCTTTTAGTTGGGAAAACAACTCACGTAGCAGTCTCGCTGAGAGTGGGGCATCTCAGGAGGGAAACGTCCCACACCATGGGGAGGCACCGCTGGTAGAGCACGGGTCTTTTCAACTACCTCCACGGGCCTGGCTACCAGGTTTCAGCAGATGCATCAGCAGCAGTCTGAAAGGCCAGATATAATAGGAACCAAAGCATCTCTACCCTTCAAAGGGAAAAGGATGTTTGAAAAGCACCATAGAATTGTTTCTTGTCCAGGCCAGAGTAAATGTCTGTTTCTACTTATAGGACATAAAATAGGAGTTACAAAGCCTGGAATCAGCACCAAAGGATCCATTGTTATAAAATACTACAAAATACCCCTGCTCTTTTTGCATTTTCTAGAAGAGCCCCAGAGAAGAATCTGTGATCTTGCCTTTTGGTTTCTGTCATCCTGATGCAGTTCTTTGACTCCTGCGTGTTGATTGGGAGGGGCAGAGAAGGGTCCCTTTGCCACATCCTTGCCCTTTGCACTGGATGGATATCCTACACTAACCATCACATGCAGAAAACAATTCTGAAAATTCCTCTTTCCACTCTAATTCCACTTGCCTAAATCAGTTTGTACTACATGAGAAGAAATAGATAGTGGATTCTCTAACAACTGGTGAGCCACTTCCAAAAAAGTTTTTAAATGAAATATATATATATAAGCATATATAGTTGTGTATGTATATATATATATGTATATAAACACATACATATATATATAAACACGTACAGATATATATATATAAACACATATAAATATATATATGCACACATATACATACAGGTCTATATATACATATATACACACATATATACAGACATACGGGTCTCTCTCTCTCTCTATATATATATATATACACACATACAAATATACATACACATACATATATACATACACATACATACATATATACACATACACACACACACACACACACCCCTATATATCAGGCTTGATCTAAAATCCTCAGGGCAATGGAGAATATTTCCAAACCTAGCCAATGGTAACTTTTTTTATTTAACAAATCAATTTTATTGATATATATTAAATAAAGCATACAATTTATCCAAAGTGTACAATCAATGGTATTTTGTAGAATCACATAGCTGTGCATTCATCATTATTAAAGTGTTTTCATTATTTCAATAATAAAAATAACAAACAGAAACAGACAAACAAGAAAACTCCTCACTTCTCAATCTCTCTGTTTCCCCTGCTGTACACAGGTGCTATTTCTGGCTATTCTTGCACAATTATTTATTTGTTTATTAAGCAGTTTTATTGAGCTATATTCACAAACCATTTGATTTATCCAAAGCGTATAATCAATGGCTTTTAGTATAATCACAATGTTGTACATTCATCATCTCAAAAATTTTAGAACAATTTCATAACTCCAAAAAGAAAGACTCCACAACCCTTAGCATTCCTTCCTCAGCCCTACATAACAACTAATCTAATTTCATCTTTTTAAATTAAAATAAACCCTCTTTCACATTTCACATAGTGATGTAATGGCAGATTCTTGTGGAAACTGTGTGACATGGAGCAACACATGTGAAATGGAGGTAAAAGAAAAGATTAAATGAAAACACATATTTGTGCTGGTTATTAGGAACAATAACATTTCCAGGAATGGGTCACTGGGGGAAGCAATTGATTTGGCTGGGGATAAACAGAGCCTCTTAGGTGTGCCCTGAAAAGACGTGATCAGAACTTAATTTTAAATCTGAGGGTTGTAATAAGAACTTGGTTATTTAAAGTCGCTGCCAAAGAAAAGGGAGCAAGCATAAGCCAGACCCCAGAGGATGAATTGTAAAATGTATCATGTTACCCTTGAGGTCAGAAGGAGGCCCAGGGACTCGTTAAATATGCTAAAGCTAATTTCTACTGTCTATTCCAATGCTCTAGCAATATGAACCCTTTGATTATGCATTCCTCTGCCACAAAGGGTACAACAATAAGCTCCTGAGATCGGCATAAAAATAGAGGGCAGAAAAGCATCCCACGAAGAGAAAAAAGTCTTCCAACTCCACTGAAAGCACTCTGCCTGTTAGAGGGGTTTGGGTGAGATGTATATGATCCGATGTTTTTGGTCATCATCTGCCCACTTACAAACTGATTTTACATTGCTGGACATCCGTTGTGTTCCTTCCTGACTGATGTTGTTTTTGTAAAAAAAAATGACTATACTGTAGACGACATGACAATTCTGTTTTTGGCCAAACTGGACTCCAAAATGTGAAGCAGCTGATGGTCTCTTTCTGTCCCTGAAGAACTAAAGCAGAGCTTTGGTACCTAAGCTTGGCGTGCCACTAGCAGTATGTCCAAATGGTCATGTTTGACCTTTGTGAAGAGTGGAAGTTGCAGGGCCAGATACGTTGGGCCATTTTCTGAGACTGTACTGGGGAAGATGTCCCATGGCCGGGCAACATCCAGCAGTTAGTGCTTAGAATGAAGCATTTGGAGTTGACAGCCCCTTAGGTAGAAACTTGAGATGGAGAGAAGGCTAATGAAAGAATGATTCTACCCTTTATGTCAGATTCATCCAAATTTAACTAGGGTCTTAAGTTTACATATCATTATGGATTGACTCTTGTCCCCCAAAAAGACATGTTCAAAAATGTATCATTTTGACCTCCAGTCCTGCAAATGTGAATGTATTTGTAAATAGGATCTTTGAAGATGTTATTAGTTCAGATGAGGCCAGACGGTCCCAATCCAGTATGACTGGTGTCCTTTTAGGAGGGGAGGTTTGGACACAGAGAGAGACGGCCTTGTGGCAGAGGCAGAGATTGAGTTATGCTGCCACAAACCAAGGAACATCATGGATTGCAGGCCACCCACCAGAAGCTGGGTACGAGTCACGGAATAGATTACCCCTTTTAAGAGGAAGCACTGTCCAGCTGATGCCTTGATTTTGAACTTCTACCCTCCAGAACCATGAGATTTAAATTTCCATGGTTAAAGCCAGCTAGGCTTTGGTACTTAGTTACAGCAGTCCTGGAAAACTAAGACACATATTATCATAAAGTCTACAAATAAATTAGGTCAGATTTAAGGTTCACTGTTTTAATTCACTGTTTTAATTTCCCTTTAAAGTATCTTATATTTCCCTGGAACACAAAGGAAAATGCTAGGAGTCACAAAAGTATGAAATTTCAAGGTCAATTGATAGTGTTGCTCAAGGTTTCCCAGATATGAAATAAAAATTCCATTATTGTGTGTGTGTGTGTGTGTGTGTGTGTTTAATATCTTCCTCCCCTTGCCTGACTACAACTCAATGACCTTCAAATGCAATATCTATTGTTGCAGTTACTTTCATCTTTACCTGAGTGAAGCAGAATCAATGTTCCTGTCCCGCAATTCCAATTAAGCCGCTATAGACAACCCTGCTGAATCTGCAGCTTTGGATTTATATTGAATTAATGAAAGCTGAAAGGGATTCCCATATTACAGCCACACTTAATGCATCCTTGACAAAAGGAAATGTAATTACAATATTGCCCATACATTGTAGGCTGATCAGCTGAAGCAAGGTGACAACCATGAATTGATCATGTGGGAGTGTCAATAAAATTACTGGAGCTATTAGAAAGTATGCCACTTTTAGATTATTTAATTCCCTGGAGCCTGGGTGGTTCAGATAATTGGTAAAGAAATAAACAGTGAGAGTCACTTATTTTCAGCATAATGGTTTAAATAGATCTCTAGGTAATTGCAAAAGTTACTGCCCCATATCAATTAGTCTTTTTTATTTTGACATAAATCAGGTCTCCATCTAACAATTTCTTTCCATGTGGATAAATCCAAGTAAAAATGTCTTTTTAATATTTATGTTTCATCTTTAAAGTACAGAAAAATCTTTCCTGAAAATAAAAGCAGGGAAATTGATAAGAACGGGTAAGCAAAATATTTGCATCTGCTGTCTGAGCATTTTTCTGACTTAGGTATCAGACACACCTTAAAGCACTAGCTTTGCTAATCAACTCTAATGTTAGTTTTTGACTTGGATTTAATTGAAGAGGGAAGAAAGCTTTAAAGTGATAAGAAATGAAGTGCATCTGCTTACTAAAATACTGTTACCAGGTAATCTATGTAATCATGTTGACATGATGCTCTGCAAACTTGACTATCTTTTATCATCATCAGTAGCATATGTTAGTTTCTTATTTAAGAGAATAAAGATGTCTCTATTCCTTCTTAGCCCCTAAACTTACCAAAAATAATGAATTAGGAAACACCCCTAACCCAGAAGAGCCAACCTTGAAAAAAATCAGCCTAGTACCCTGGAAACTATGTCCCTGGAAGGAAGGACTCAGAAAGAGAAGGATGATGTTTGCAGATACTCAGCTAGCTTGGAGCTGTCCAGAGTACATGGCCCATCTGGGGTAAAGCGAGGTGACTTGCTTGGAGCAGCAAGGTCAGGGTATGTGGACAAGTTAGGTGAGTTTCCCATAGAGAGGCAGAAAAGGAAAGGATAAATGAAAAAACATGTAGTCAAGTTATTTTTGCAAACCAGTACAATGGGGGGGAGGTGAACCAAACAATAGACAACTGTCTAAAATGGATGCCATCAGAAACCCAGAAGATTGAATTTTATGATATCCATTCTACCAAAGTCATAGACTTTTCTTAGGAAGGGAGCTTGGAAATGAAATATTGATGCTATAACCTTGCTGCTTTCTACCTGACTCATTTGGAAGAACATATGAAAATGTGTACAGATGTCACAAGTTTCCATTTATTAGTACAAAGAATGAATGAGTAAAAAAAAAAAAATTCCATTTGAAAAGCTTTTAGCATTAACCACACACTCTGCCAAGAGTTATTCTAGACATTATTTAAGGAAATATAATGTAGTTTCAAAGGCATGAACTGTAGAATCAGGTGTATCTGTTTTTGACCCTAGTTTCTGTCACTGAGTATCTGTGTGGCCTTGCACAAGTTACTTAACCTCTGTGAAATTTGGTTGGTTCCTCTGTATAATGGGAAAATATATATATACCTTATAGATTTGCTGTGAGGCTCAAATGAGATAGTATGTATAATAATATATATTATACATAATAGAAACTCAATAAATGTTTGTTCCCTTCTGCCTTGTGACAGAGACCACTAGTTATCCCCCAGGACTCATTCTCCCCTTTTTCCTCAGAGAAAAATTTTAGCTGGACATCTAGAATGAAGACGATTGTTTCTAGCTTTTATTGCAGGAGGTATGGACATGTATTTAAATTCTAGCCTACACAATGCAACTGGAAGAAATGTAAACAAATTCTGGGAAGTATGGTTAAGAAAGGGATATGCCTTTCTCTTCTGCTTTTTTCTTCCTGCTGGGTGGAAAGTGAGCATGATGGCTGGAGCAGGAGTATCCATCTCAGACCTGAAGCTGACCTTGGAAATGAAAGCTGCACAGGGTGTTGGGATTGAATCATGTCCCTGACAAAAACCATGTTCAAGTCTTAATCCATGTTCCTGTGTGTATGAACCCATTTGTAAATACGACCTTTGACGGTGTTATTGTTAGTTCAGACGCAGCCAATCTGAATGAGGGTGGGCTTTAATCCAACATGGCTAACATCCTTATAAGCAAAGGAAATTGGACATGGAAGGAGAATCCAGAAATCAGAAAAAGCCAGAGAATGAGGCAGATCGCCATGTGACAAAGTCAGAGATGCAAGGTAAGGAACCTCAAAAACTGTGGCAAGCAATCACCAGAATGCTACAGACTAGGAGAAAACACAGCCTGACAGGTCCTTGAGTTTAGACTTCTAACCTCCAAAACTAAGCCAATAAATTCCTGTTTACAAGCCAACCAGGGGTGGTATTTCTCATGGTAGCCCTGGCAAACTAAGATTCAAGGGTAAAAGAATAAGACAGAAAGAGTTAGGGTCTCTGACACCATGGGATGTCATACCAACACTAGACCACATGCCTGGATTTAGATGAGAAAAATTAATTTTTATTTTGTTTAGGCCAACATTATTTGACTTAGACAAACATTGGCCTCTTGCAGCCAAATATAATCTAATTAATATAACTTTTTATTCTTTGTTCTTTAAAAATATATGTTCTACTCTTCTATCGTATGTTCCTTCTAAGGAATTTCAAAATAATTGTAAAATATAGTAGGGATTATGATTAATTAATGTAAATCATCTTTATTCAAATAAAACAAGATACTCCATTACAGGTATCCATAATTATTAGAAGAGAAGTTGCTGGTTAATACATTTATGAATCCAGTTATTATACTACATTTGTACTTTCTCTCCTCTTTCAATCTTAAAACTTTATAATAATCCTATGTTTCAGTAACCATGCTAGGCAACATTTTCAATGCAAGGAAGGATAAGAGATGTTTCTTTCCCTCATGTGCTCAGTCCAGGAGGAAAGGCATGCAGGTAAATTAAAATCATCATCCGATAAAAGGACAATCACAGATGTATGTTATGGGAAACTCACAATGCTCTCTGAACATTAGTTATTGTGGTGTCAGGGAAGGTTTTGTAAAAAAAAAATGATGAGGTGGGAACAAGATCTTAAAAGATGGAGAATAATTCACCAGGCAAAAAAAAAAAAGAAAGAAAAGATATTCTTAGGTAAAGGAATCATTTAAACTGAGAGTCGGAAACAAGAAAAAAGAGAGTGCACTGAGAAATGAAACGCTGTGCTACAATTGGTCCAGAATTGTGTAGTGTGAAAGGGAAGGGGGAGGAAAGGGAAGGAGAGTGTGACTGGTGAGGCTGATGGAGCTCTTGCATACCCAGGATGAACTTGGACTTTTTCCTGAGGGCAGGGAGAGAGGGATGCATAAGTGGAACTCAGGGCATTTTTAGGGCAGTGAAGCTACTCTGTATGATACTGTCATGGTGGATACATGACATTATGTATTCGTCAAAACCTGTACAACTAGACAACACCAAGAGCGAACACTAATGTCAATAATATTATGTTAATAATTATGCATCAATATTCGTTCATCAATTGTAACAAATGCACCTGTGCCAGTTTGAATTTGGTGAATCCAAAAAAAAGATTACGTTTTTGAACTAATCCATTCCTGTGGCTATGAGACCCTTTGATTGCATTAGATTCTGTTAAGAGACCTTGATTAGATCACTTGATTAGATTGATTTTGATTGGACTATGTCAGTGAGGTGTGACTCAGGTTGGGTTTCCACCCTCTTGCTGGGTCTAATATAAAAGGGGACCCAGAGAGACATACACAGAGAAAGGAAGCTGCCATTTTGACCTGGCCATGTGAGAGAGAGGATTCAAGGATCACTAGCAGACGAAGCTGAAGCACAAAACCCCCAAGAGGCTGGGACCACAGAGCAGCTCAAGGCTGAAGAGATCAGCCATATGCCTGATGGCCCACACCTGAACTTGGGAAAAAAACAGAGCAGCCAAGACTGAGAGGCCCAGAAAGAGACAAGCCCTGTGCCTGGTCACTCACAGCTGGGCTCTGGGAGAAAATGAGCCTAGAGGGGAAGGTAGGGGCCTTGGCAGAGACTGGTGGCCATTTTGCTTCACCACGTGGCAGGACCCCAGGATCACCAGGAGCTGACTTTGGTGAGAAAGCATCTCTGCTGATGCCTTGATTTGGACATTTCACAGCCTTGGAATTGTACAATATTCCCCTAATAAAATATCCATTATAAAAGCCAGCCCATTTCCAGTACTTTGCATCAGCAGCCCTTTGGCAAACTAAGATAGTACATTAATGTAAGATGTTAATAATAGGGGAAACTGTGTTGGGGCAGATATGGGGAGGGGAAAGGGTGTATATTGGAACTCTCTACCTTGTGCACATTTTTTCTTTAAACCCAAAATGTCCCTTAAAAATAAAGCCTATTGTCCCTTAAGAATAAGGGCGTGAACTCGCTGGGGGGGCGGGGGCAGCGGGTTGAGGTACAGGGAAAAAAAAAAAAAAAAAAAACAAGCCACAACATGGCTGACTGACAACATGACCAGCAGACAACATGGCCATGAGATCCCACTGAGACCTTGACCTTCTCTTTGAGGTTCCAGTTAACTCTTTCTGGGACCTCCCCTTGGCCCCGGATATTCCAAACAGACCTCACCATTGGCCCCCACCATTGGTTGGGTAACCAATAACAGCTGGGGCCCCTCCCCTTAGCATTAGCAAGGGGTGGAATAATTAATAGTTTAAAAGGCAGAGCTTGCTCTCTCTGCCTAGAGCAGCCCACACCAAATCTTGGTGCGTATTTCCATCCTTCTCTCCCATTTCTCAGCAAGCCCTGTTCTTTTCCTTCATTTCCCAATAAATTATTTTTACTGGCCTAACAAGGAAGGAAAGAAGGGAGGGAGTAGGACAGGACGGAAGAGGGAGGGAGGGAGGGAGGGAGGGAGGGAAGGAAGTCTACTTAAAAATGGAATCCTGTGCTGACAATTGCTTATTTCTGCTGATGGGAAGACTTTTTCACAGACTCACTTTTGGTTCCCAAAATGTCAAACTTTGTTTCTCCTCCAAACCTTGTTTCTTAAGACCACAGTTTCAAGAATTTTAATTAGTTTTGTAAACTTTAAAAAGTTTACCAGAACATGTAACTATGTTAACACATTCCTAGTGCTCCTCTTGAGACTTGGAAGGGATTTTTACAAATAAGAGGCCCTGAAGTTGAAATTCTATTATCTTCATAGTAAATATGCTTCCTCTTACTTTGTTTTAAAAAGAACTAATGCATAGAAAAAAAATATATGTTTGTTTTTAAGTGATACAACTGTGGGTATATTATTTTTTCTGTCTACTTTTCTTTATTATCCAAAAGTTCTTTAAATGACTATCTTCTACTTTACCATTAAAATAATCAACTTAGTTTAAGCAATATTTCTTCTGGCCTTAGAAGGTTGTAATATGTTGATTTATTTTTTTTATCTGGGTAAGGATCATGAAAGGTGCTTTAGTTCCCAAGGAATTTTCAGCCCTTTAATGGGATGTTGTTTCCACCATTTGAATTGTTTTTTTTCTAAAACACTGCATAGTTGCATATATAAATGCAATGTTTACAACTTCATTGATAATCAGAAATATACAATAGGAAAGCAAGACAGTCAACACATTGCCATAATTCTTGTCAATTATGAAATAAACATGAACATAAGATATGCAAAACTTTCTCCTTTGACATAAGCATAAAATGTTTACAAGAGGCAAGAGTGCTCTCAACTTTTATTTAGTGAAACATAATCATATTCATAGTCAACTACACATAGCAAAGTGTTCATGGACAAATCCAAGAATAAATTCATTCAATTAAAAAAAATTTTTTTCTGCATTTAGAACCTGTTGCTTAAACGATGTAAAAATGCTGTACATCCCTATCAAGAAAACAATAATAAAACCTATGAAATTCCACCTATGGTCATCCACAAGCAATGGATTTAGAGCAAATTTCTCAAACTGATGTTACAGAGAATGTCCTTTCAAAGGGTATTAGCAGGTATAGTGTGAAAAAATGTTCTTCTCAAAATATTTGATAAACATGGTTATAAATTGTATACGTATGTGTGTGTTTGTTAGTTCTCTTTTCAAATTACCCAACTAACTTTAATGGGTAACTAAGTATTGTAAATTTTCAGGAGAAAATAGAGTATGATGCATTTCCCAAACTTATTTCTTAATTGAACACATTTTTCTTTCTATAGCCATTAAAGTCTCTCAATGAATTTTTTTGAGGATCATGATTTGGGTAAAGATTGACTTAGATTCTGATGTTTGTTCCAATATTTGTATTCTATTAAGTGATGTATATGGTATCCTTGAAAATGTTTGTCAACTCTCAAGATCAAAAAGTAAACAAAACGTTGCTACTGGGGAACTGGTTTACCTTTGCTTGAAGGCAAATTCCATATTTATATTTTTAGCATAATTCAATCCAGAACATTGCAACATAGGAAAAAAATCAACCACCCCAGGGTGGTTGTGAAGACCTATTAAAAAAGGGAGAGGAGGGGTGTTTGGGGGAGAGAATTACTAAAATATTCAGCATAAAATAGTAAAAGCCAAATTCACAAATATATTTGATTAAACAAATGTCCACATATTGCAGATCTCTTTCAATCTAAAGATCAAAACGTTGTTTTTTTTTTAATTCAGAAAAAGAAAGGATTCCACATTTATCTTTCTCCAAGTTTTTCCTGGAAATGTAAAACTCACTGGAGTAAACGCTGTGCCCCCAGCCTGTCACTTTCTTAGATAACACCATGGACAACATTGATTTAAAGTTCAGGAAAATGTAACATTCTCCAGTACAAAGAAAAAAGTAAAATCTATCAAAAAAAGAAAAAGTAAAATTTGTCATACCATCATAACTACAAAAAGAACACACTGGTAAATTAAGGTAGCTATGAGTCCAAAGTATTAGATTAGATTAGATTAGATTAGATTAGATTACAAGATTTCATGTGATATCAAGTATACATAAAACATAAAACATAAAAATGGCATAGATTGGTTGTCAGACCAGTTCTTGGAAGACAAATACATACCAGATGGAAGTAACAAACATAACTAAAATTCCAATGGAAAAAGGACACTGTACATTCAAAAGAAGGAAAACCTTCACATACCCACAATCATAGTCTTGAAAACCAGACTCACAATTTTCTAAATAAAATTTTAAAATAGAAGCTAGATATCCCACTAGAATGAAAAACATTTAAAAATCTTTAAAAAATAAAAAAATAAAAAAATCATAGTACTTTACAACACAAACAGTGAACCTTAATGTAAACTATGGACTATAGTTAATAGTACAATTATAATAACATTCTCTTCTCCATTGTAACTAAGGTACCACACTAATGCAAAATGTTAAAAATGAGAATGGGTATATGGAATTCTGTCTTTTCTGCATGATCGCTCTGTAAATCTACAACTTCTCTAATTAAAAAAAAAAAAAATGTATTGAACAATGCTGGAAGAAAAAAAAAAAAAAGGTGAGACACCCCATTCAAAATAATATCCCTAGAGTGGGGATGGCAGGTTGCGGATGAAAGAATTCACAACTAGGCTTGGTCCTCTGCCCCTTGGATCTGCTCTCTCTTGCAGCTGATGACTGTCCAGGACCCAAACAATTCTCCAGTTTAAGACCTCAAGCTTGTGGCTATTGTCTGCCTACTAGATATATTTTTGGGCCAATTGTTCTTTGAACTTTTTTTTTTCCCTAAGGAAATCAAGATATTTAAAGGTATTAAAAGAGGAGCTTGAGTCATCAAAGAAAACTGAAAAGTGAGAGAGAAAGGGAAAGGGGGGTATAGGAAAGGAAGTGTTTCAGGAAAACGGGGTTATCAGTGGCCCCAAATTCTGCTGATGCCAAGCCATAGGAGGACAGGGAAAGAGCTTAAAGGCCATTGGATACATAGCAAGAGCCATTTTCTTGACAGAAAAAGTGTATGAATGGCCTATGCGGCATAACAAATTATTGCGAATCTAGTGGTGTAAAATAACACCTGTTTATTATCTCACAGTTTCTCAAGTTTGGCATGGTGCTGGATTTTCTGCTCAGGGTCTCACCACGATATAATCAAGTTATAGGTCTTAATTGTGTTCTCCTCTGGGGCTCGAGGTCCTCTTCCAAGATCAGCAGTTGTTTGTAGAATTCTGTTCCTTCGTGATTTCCACATGTCCCCTTCCATCTAAAAATGCACAACATGTCAAGCCCTTCTTATGCTTAAATCTCTGACTCCCCTTCTGTCTTCAGGCAGCAGATAGCTCTGTTTTAAGAGTTTATGCAGTTGTTCTATGAACTTTGAAAATCTAGTTTCAAAATGACCTCTAATCATTAAAATTAAACTATCACACAATGTAATCAAGTGGTGTGTTGAAGACGACTATATGGGTATCTTTACACGTCCATGTTCAGTGATACCAATGCAGTAACAACTTGAAATCTGCCACAGTGGGAATATTTACACCACAAAAATCAGCAAAAGCTACAAATCAAGGATTTTGTTTTCAGAGCACAATTCTGGTGCTATCCATTAGTGCTCTGCAATTCTCTTAATTTTTTATTGCTGTTGTTAGCTTCTGTTAAAATATTGGAGTTGTTTTGGTGCTTCTACCTAGATTCACATTTAGGGTAGATGACACAAAGGTATAAAAAATCATGATAAAAAATCTGGGTTTGCTCTAGGGCACGGGTTGAGGGACACCTGCAAATGACCTACCTGGCACACACATATAATGTAATGTAGGAATTCTCAAACTTCTCTCCCAGAGCTCAATTTTTAGGGGAATTCTGGCTCTCAGTGCCTACACAGGAACAGGGAAAACTCTGCATAGCTATGAAGCAACCAGCCTTTTGGGTAAGAATTCTGAATAGAACATCATTAAGTTCTAATAACATGCTAATTGCAGTTTATAAATCCTAATTGTTAGTAAGCTGTCTTAGTTTGCCAGGCAGCTATGACAAATATCACCCAATGGGTTGGCTTAAACAAGATTTATTGTAGTTCCCTGATTTGCAGGAGCAGAAAGAAGACAAGCCTTGCCAGTAACTAGGAAACGAATCCTGTCCATTTTTCATGGGATTGCATTGGCAGGATGACCAGGATTTTGGTTTGCCACACTCCATCCCGGCAAGACCTTTTGGAATCCAATGCAGAAGTTCCATTTCATTTCAAATGCTCACTTTTTCCCTTCTGCGTGTTGGCAAGGTCCTTCATAAATCCTGGGAGAAAGTTGGAGGCTAGCAGGAATATATATATGGACACCTGCATCACAATCTCTCCACCGTCAGTTACAGCCCAATGATGTCCAGAAAATCAGGAATGGTTTCCTTGGAACAAAATCCCAAACAATGTAAACATTCAGTACAGAATCGTGAAGTCATGTAAAAAGAGGTCCTCTGAATTATTGATTTAAATTGTGAATATTCAAAAAAGGAAGCATCAGTGAGAAGCATTTCTTGTCCTCCCATTACTTTTCTGCCAGTTACAGTAGTTTAATATTACTCTAATAATTATTAGGAAGAAAATCTAGCTCAAAAATTAAGGTAAAATATGCTTGCCACAGGAACTCTTCTATATGAAGCCTTTTATTTTTACAGAGTTTAATATTTAAAGGGCTAAAATCTTTCCTTTCCAATTAACACACAGGGTATGGGGAAAAATTCTTTCTGCCTCCTAAGTAAGGATTTATTTTTATATCAAAACATATAATTAACCATTTTTAACATGTATATTTTAACGAAGGCTTAAAATTTCTTTTTTTAATTTTACATTCTCCTAATTGCTCTATGAGAAAATATTGTCATTGTAATCTGACGTAGAGTTAATTTTCACCTCCAATGGGACACATTCTTGTTTTTTTAATGTATATTTCAGAGAGATTCTGTAAAATAAAAAAATCATTTATGCAGTCAAAAAAAGAAAAAAAAAAAAAAACAAGATTTATTGGCTCGGCCATTTCAGAGGCTAGAAGTTCAAAATCAGGGCATCGGCAGGACCATGCATTGTCCCTGAAGTCTGAAGCGTCCTGGTGCTGGCTCACCACCATCCTTGGGGTTTCCTGAGTTGCATTTTTGCCTCCCCTCACATGGCAAGCTCTCGCTCCTTGTGTCTGCTCTTCCGGTTTCTGCTGACTTCCGGCTTCTTCCCATGGCCTTCTCTGACTCACTGCATCTGGATTTCTTCTGCTTAGAAAGGACTCCAGTAATAGGGATTAAGGCCCACTTTGACTCAGCTGGGCCACATCTTAATTTATGATCCCTCTTTAAAGGGTCCTATTTACAAATGAGTTCCCACCCACAAGAATGTTGGGGTTTGGAATTCAACCTACCCTATAAACCTTAATAATTCACTCATCAAGATTACTGATTAACAGACCCACCGAATGGATGAACCAGGTCTGAAATGCAATCTGCCATCTGCTTGCAATAGGGCTGGTCTATCTGGAGGAAAGGACATCTTGGAATTTTCACAAAGGTTTAGTGTGTGCTAAGGGATGCCCTAAGAGTAAACCGCCTTTGGCCATAAATAAAATATAGGACTGTAGAACTGGGAGTTTTTCAAATATAAGAAAAGCCAACAAACAACAACAACAACAACAAAAAAAAAAAAAAAAACCTTACACTTTTTTTCAATCAGGAGACTCCTACTACACCACCAGGGACTGCTTAGGATACTTTCAAAATTAGGCTAGAGAATTCCAGCCAGGCCAGCTCTGTAACTTCAAGTTCTGACACACCTCTGCCACTCCAATACACAACAATAATAGATTTTGAAAAAATGAAAAGGGAAAACAAAGAAGTCACAGGCAGATTCCAAACAAGACAAACAGGTCTGTGGACCAGAAACAGAAGAGATAAAAGCCACAAGCAGAGCTGAAGCAGTTGCAAGAAAGCGGGCAAGAAGGGCAGGCTCCAAGCGAGAGAGAGGGACAGATGGGCTGAGAGGTAGACAGACAGCTAGACATGTGCGTAGAGAGATGGTACAAAAGGTAAAACCATAGCTAGGCAAAAAGGCAAGATGGGAGGCATTCACTGAGTTGTTCCTGCACATGGTGATTTTGTCCCCTCTGATGGGGACCAGAGCTAAGCATAACTTGACATGTTGTTAGAAAACTATGCTGTTAAAAAGAGTTTGTGGGGGAAGTGGATGTGGCTCAAGAGATTGAGCTCCAGTCTACCATACAGGAGGTCTAGGGTTTGATTCCCGGGGCCTCCTGGTGAAGGCAAACTGGCCCGCACAGAGAGCTGGCACAACAAGATGATGCAACAAAAAGAGACACAGAAGAGAGACACTAAGATGCAGCAGACCACGAAACTGAGGTGACACTAGAGACTGAGTGCTTCTCTCCCACTCCGGAAGGTTCCAGGATCAATTCCCTGTGCTGCCTAAAGAGAAGACAAGCAGACACAGAAGAACAGAGAGCAGACAGTGAGTACAAAACAACGAGGGGGGAGGGGAGGAATAAATAAATAAATAAATCTTTTTTTTAAATGTATGTGGATAGAAAGAAAAAACAAAAACAAAAACAAATGTGTGTGGAATAATGCTAAGCGTAACCACTGAAATAAACAGAAATACACCTATGGCTTACAAACCAGCAAGGGATGCAAAAGAAAATATGGAAATGTTTATCAATCCACCAGAAGGCAGGAAAAGAGTAAAAGAATGTGAAAGAACACAAAGTAAGGTAGAACAAATAAGTCTAACCTCAACGACGGTCACAATTACACTCGCCATGAAAAGACAGCATTTGTCTGAGTACATTAAAAATTAAAATCTGTGCTGGTTACAGAAAGCCTACCTAAAACAAAATCATACAGAGAGGCAGAAAATGAGGTAATAGAAAAAATACATATACTAAGTAAATACCTAGTTAAAACAAAGCCAGCATACCAATATTAGGATTAGATAAAATAGGATTTAAGGCAAAAAGCATGAAGAACCTCATAAGAGTCACTACAACAATCTACCAATCATGAAAAGTCTACAAAAATCATGCATTTGTATGCAGCCAACAGCATAGTCCAAAATATATATCAAGCAAAAACCAACAGAATGGCAAAAAGAATTTGGCAAATAAATAATCATGGTGGGTGATTTCTTCTTCGATTTAAAAAATGTTTATTAAAGTATATCATTCATACATGAACATACATAAACAACGTATAGTAAAAGTTGTGAACTTACAAAACAAACATGCATAACAGTATACAGGGCTCCTATAGATCACCCCACCACCAATACCTTGCATTCTTGTGAAACATTTATAACAAAGTATTACTACTAACTATAGTCCATATCTCACATTTGGTGTACTTTCCCCCAAACCACCTGTGGCAGTTTGAGATTATTTTATGAATCCAAAAAGAATATGTTTGTAAACTAATCTATTCCTCTGGGTGTGATACCCTTTGATTGCATTAAATTTAGTCCTCATATGCTGCCTTGAATTGGACTTTTCACAGCCTTGGAACTGTAAGCGTTTACCCCAAATAAATGACCATTATAAAAGCCAACACATTTCTGATACTTTGCATCGGCACCCCTTTGGCAAACTGTACTTTTTTTTGTTCATAAACCATACAATTTATCTAAAGTGTACAATCACTGCATTTGGCATAGTTACAGAGTTGTGAATTCATCACTTCAATCAATATTAGGACATTTTCATTGCTCCAAAAAAAGGAAAACAACAAAAAACAAACCACTACCATACCCATATGTTAGCCCTACTAATTCCAAATCCTATGGTGTCCTTTCACCATTTCTATTCATTTCCAAATATTTAAAAACAAATTTTTACCAATTTTGCACAGATTAAACCCCAGCTTTCTATTTGCTAACCACATTCTATTCTCTGATGACTTATATTCTAGCTATTAACACTACAAGTTTGCTCATTAGTTTATAGTAGTGAAATCATACAATATTTGTCCTTTTGTGCATGGCTTGCTTCACACAACATAATGTCCTCCAGGTTCATCCATGTTGTCATATGCTTCACAATTTCATTTCTTCTTACAGGTGAATAATATTCCGTCATGTGTACATACCACAGCTTGTTTATCCATTTGTCATTTAATGGACACCTGGGTTGTTTCCACCTTTTGGCAAATGTGAATAATGTCTCTATGAACATCAGTGTGCAAATGTCTGTTCGTGTACCTGTTTTCAGATCTGCTGAGTATACACCTAGTAGTGGTATTGCCAGGTCATATGCCATATCTATATCTAACTTCCTTAGGAATTGCCAAACAGACTTCCAGAGTGGCTGTACTATTCTACATTCCATGGTGGGTGATTTTAACATCTTCTAACAGGAACTGATAAAGCAAGCAGACCAAAGTTGGTAAAGATAGAGAAGATTTAAACAACCAAATTAACAAGTTTAATTTATTCAATATATGCAACCCTGCACTAGCAGAGAATATACAATCTTTTCAAGAAAATATGGAATATTTATAGAAACAGCTCAGATACCAGGTCACAGAGGAGACCTTAAAACATTCTAAGAAGAGACGTCAGATAAGCCATATTCTTTGGCAATAAGGCAATTAAATTAGAGAGAAAGAAAAAGATAATTTTTAAAAGGAGAAAAATCATTGCTATTGTAGGAAGCACAAATGAGCTTTCTCTCTGTGAGAGAAACTTTTGAACCCTAAGACCAATACTTACCGGTTCAGTGTCTGTGGACACTTAAACCTCTCCAGGCCTCAATTTTTTTATGTGCCAAATGGATAAAATAACACCTCTCTCACAAAATTGCCATTCAGATTAAATGATTCAGAATCTGTAAAAACACACGTACTTGGCACATAGCAGACACTCAAACACTAGTTTCAGTCTTTCCATATTACATGTGTTCAATAAACATCGACTGAAGTAATAGATTCATAAATGATATTAGAGACAAATAGATATTCTCCTGCAAATGGAATTTAGAATAGAATTTAATAACAGTCTCCAAGGGAGCAACAATAGTCCTCTGAGTGTAGGGACAGTGCCTGACAAAATAGGATGACCCACTGATGTTTTTTTTTTTTGTTTGTTTGTTTGTTTGTTTGTTTATTGATGACTACCCTTGTGAGTCTTTGCTCTTGTAAATGAGACTTAGCCTGCAGTTGTGGGGTGCCTAAGGGTTGCCACCTGAGAGCCTCCTTGTTGCTCAAATGTGGCCTCTCTCTAAGCCAAACTCGGCATATGATTGCATTACCTTCCCCCCAACGTGGGACATGACTCCCGGGGATGAGCCTCCCTGGCAACGAGGGATTAATACCAAGTGCCAACTGGCAACACAACTGGAAAAAGACCTTGAATAAAAGGGGGAAATGGTAAAGACAAATGAGTTCAAGTGGCTAAGAGACTTCAAAGAGAGTCGGGAGGTCATCCCAGAGGTAACTCTTATGCACACCTCAGTAGGAGCTCATAGAACATCTAAGTGCCTATCACCCCACTCAGTGGGGTTCCTGAGAGCTCCGGAGACACCCTGGTCCTATATAAGGGGGGATAGCCCCAGAGACTGATGCCTTATCAGTGGGTTCTATTTTGGAATCTGTGCTCCTGAGAGTGACAGAATTAGACTCAAATAAGTCCTCCCTGCACATGGTTCACCAGTCCCTTCTATTCAAACCTATATGCGATGCTGGAGTTTTTAGGTATACTTCCAGAGACTGGAGCATCCCGCCTACCTATGTGCCAGGTGTGCATGAAATCTAGGTGGAGCTGTAACTCCCACCCTACAGCTCAATGGACTCATCCAAGTCACCTGGTAAGGAGACAACCTTGGGTAATGGCCATCCCAGGGAATGGAGAGGGCCTGCATCTGCAGGCAGGATCATCCCACCCACCATATCCATGGGATATAAGCCCTCTCTCACTTGGAGTTGGAGTGGACATCACCATCCCAGTCCCCTCGGGATTGGGGGAAGAACTATGGACTAGAGTGGACTTGATGGTATTCTCTTGTTCACATATGGTGATTCTAGCAATGCAAGAAATTATAACAATGAGGTGGAGCCAGTGGCCACTTGACACTTTTGGGGTAGGGAGGGGACGAGCAGTTGAAATACAGTGGCTTCTTTGGGAGTTGGAGGTTGTCCTGAGTACTGTTGTGGCAACGGATGTAGGCCATTTTAAATCAACACACACCACTCAGAACTGAGTGAGAGAGAGTGTGGTCTACAGTGTGAACTGTGGTCTATGGTTGGTGGCAAGGCTCCAGGATGTGTAAGTTCATTGAGGGTGGTGGGCCACACTGTGGGAGATGTTTGTGTGGTATGTGATGGGAGGTGTGGGAGGTGGGCAACATGGGAATCCCAGTGGGTTCCGTGTAATATTTTGGGTAATCTAAGCACCTCTTAAAATATATGTATATATATATATATATATAAACAACATTTTTGTAAGCAAATACACATATATGCATATATATTTATATATCATTTTGCAAATGTTTATATGTATTGTGAGAATTTTGATTTTTACCCATAATAAAAAATAATAATAATAATAAAAAAAAAGAATTTAATTAATCAATAAAGTCTTGTTTTAAACATAGACAAGAATAAATACGACACATTCTATGTTTTTAATTATTCAGTGATTTGAAAAGAAGAAAAGCTTTTGTCAGGGCCTCTGCAAAATCTGATGCCACATCCTGTTTGTCCCTCTCATGTTAATTTTTCTAATTGGTTCAGATCATGAGGTCACTTTGCCCAAATAAAAAGAGGCTGCACTTGTGAGAGCAGAGAAGTTTAGAGGGCAATGCCTGGTGTCTCCCAGCTTCCACTGCAGAGGAGAGAAAACTGCAGTCACCTGTTTTCAAAGGAAACCCCACAAAATTCAATGAACATAAGTCAGATGGATATCAGAGAGAGTTTCTTGACAGTAAGGGTTGCCACTCCATTACATTAGAGCAGGAGTGTGTGTGATCTCCTTCCAAACTGACATTCCCCCACATCCTGAACTTGATACAGGCTGTGCCATGAGCTGAGGCCCACCCAGCTTGCTGCCAAGATGGCTAATGAGTTGTGTGTTCGTATTCTGGCTGACTTTCTTTCCCAGAAGGCTTTTCAATTTGCTTTCAAGCCATTCAACAGTTTGGTTGTTTCATTTCTATGGGACTCAGAAGAAAGGTTTCCACTGTCTTCATTTTTTTTCACTAGTGCCAAGGACTTTTCACCTTAGTTGTTACGATGGAGCATAATGCTCACAAGGCCAAGGTCAAGGCTTTGGTCAAATAAAACTCTTCCAGATCTTACAGAAAGATGGCATTGGAGACAAAGCCGACAAGAGAATGGCCAACGGTTCAGGAATTCAGCACTGCTACCTGGAAAACATGTGGCTTATCTTCTGTGACCAGTTCATTCTGTTCATTAATTTATTTTCACCTGAAAATATATGTTGTCTTTTTATCCCCACTAAAAATGTTAAACATTTTTGATGGGGAAAAAATAGGACTTGCCAGATCAGTCCTTTATTTCTTATACCAAAAGAAATTCCAGGAAGATTAAACAGTTTAACGTGAAATAGAAAACAATGAAAATATAGGTGACCACTTTTATAAACCCTAATGTGAGAAAGACTTTCATAAGCTTGAGATCAAATGCTGACCCTAACAGGAATGACTGACATATTTAAATACATAAAACTCTTAATATCGGTATGGTTAGAAAAATTGTAAATAAAATTAAAGAAAAATAACAAATTGGGAAAAAATAGTTTTAACATATAGGACAAACATTTCAGATTCTTAATATATAAAAAACACTTGTAGCAACAACAAAAAATAGAAACTAGAAAATGGATGTGGACAGTCACGCCCCCAAAAAAGAAGTACAAGTGGCCAGTAAACAGATATAAGAATAGTTCAACTTCATTAATAAGCAAAAAAAAATGCAAATTAAAACAATGAAACAACTTTTTTATTATTTTTATTTATTTTTATCACATTGGTAAAAATTCAAGCAAATATCCAATGTTATTGAGCCCACTGTTGACAACTTTGGAGGCAAACGAGCACTGTCTTATGGGGCTAATGAGAGTGAAAAATGGTACAATTTTCAGGGGTCTTGGGGGAGGGAGGATATGGAAATTAACATAATCCATTAAAATTCTTAAATACAGGCATACTCTTTGATCAAAGAATTTCATTTCCAGGGATTTATTCTAAGGAAATAAGCAAAAGCACACAGATGTATATTTAATCATCCCAGGCTTGTTCATAACAGTTCACAAATCAGAAAAACAGCCTAAGTGTCTATCAATAGTGGGCATTTAAATAAATAGTGAAGCATACATACTATGAGAAACTTTTTAATAATTAAAAATGAAGATGCAGAAATATATCTATTAATAAGGGAGAATGTCCATATTAAATTAAGTGAAAAATGCAACTAACTCAAGATTCGTATATTATGACTGAATTTTCCCAAAAACTTTAATCTATATATGTATATATCCATAAAGGCATGAAAAATAGTTTAAATGGGTATACAGAGAAATTTTCTGTACTACTTTTCTCAGTAGTAAGACTACCAGAGATCTTCACTTTCTCCTTTATATTTTTCTGATTATCTGATTTTTTTTTTTAATTTTTGCAATAAACATGTTTTAACTCTAGGGATCAAAAAAATCAAAAGATAATTTATACTGAGGAGAATGAAAAAGAAGAATACCATAGTTTAATTAGGCCAAGAAATTCTAGCTTTGGGAGCTTCTAGATTTTGCTACTGAATTTATTCAACCATTGAACTTTTTCTCAACATCTCACGGTACCTCATTGTAACTCAAGAACTTTCTTTCCTTTTCTAATGGAAGAAGAGGAATTATTTTTCACTGAACAGCAATTCTGCATAGACATTCAATATACATCCTCTGATTTAGTCCCACTAGCCATTTTTAAGGCTGATGTCAGCATTCCCAGTTCACCTATAAGAAAACTCTCTCTCTCTGAGAGGCCAGAGGGATGTAGCTTGGCTCTGACAGCTGGGGAAGCCAGCCTGGACTGGGATGGGCAGGGAGGGGACCCCAATCCCAGGTAGGTGAGTGTAGTAGTCAGGGTTCTCTCAGGAAACAAAATCAACAGGAGAGATCTGTCAATAATATGAGATTTTATAAGAGTCTCTCACGCCACTGTGGGGATGCACAAGTCCAGGTTCCACAGGCAGGCTGCAAACCAGGGGCTCCGATGAAAGTCCAATGAAAGGTCCTTGATGAGTTTCTGGGAAAAGTTGGCTGTCCAAAGACGAGCTGGGAAATTCTCTCTGAATGTTGAAATCACTTCCCCTTTTAAGGCATTCAACTGATTGGATAAAAGCGTCACCCATTGCTGATGCAATCTCCCTGATTGATGCAGATGTAATCAGTCATCCATGCAGTAAACTCACTGGTGATCAAAGTCACTTTGTAATACAATTCTCTTGTAATACAATTAGCCCAGTGCTTCCTGGACCTAACACCTGGGCACAATTACCTGGCCGAGTTGACACATTAGCCTAACCACCACAGTGAGCCCAAAGAAAACATCACCCTTGACTACCTTGTCTGTGAAATGTACTTGTCTCAAACCAGACTGCCTGTGTGTTCAAATACAAGCTTTGTCACCCACTAGTGGCACTGCCTCAGGCAAGTTATTTTACCTCGCAGTGTTTCCATTTCCTGATCCTAAAATTGAAATGATGAAAATAATACCTGCCCAATTAACTCTTTGCCAGGGATGAGTGTATATAAGACACTTGGGATCATGGCTGGCACTTCGGAAGGGTTCTGCATTTGTTATTAGGGGTTGTCATAGCTTCCCTGCTTCTGCTAACATCCTTGCATCAGGATCTAACAATTGCTATATCCACCTATTAGCTTAAAAGTATTGAAAAGTTACTCTGGGAGATAGTGCTGTGGAGGGTGGCTCCCCCAGTTTCTACCCTTTCTCCTCTCATCTACTCTTGGGTTGTTAAATAACCTGCACAATTTCATACAGTTAATGATTTGCTGGAGTCACAATCCAAAGCCACCTCCAGCTGCCTCCTCTATACCCACCATTTACCTTCTACCCTTGATAAGATGCTAAGAGGCAATGCATAATTTTTACTATAGGTTTACCAGGTCAACAGAGATGAAAATTAAGATGTCCATGGGCTTCTAGGTCTTATCTGGTCCTGGGTTCACTTTTATTCTTCATGGCACTTTAATTTTTTTATCTTGCAGAAGTTATACTTGTGGAACTACCAGATGAAGATATTTTCGCTCCAAAAATATAGGTGTAACATAGGACATTTTGGGGACATTGGAATTGTTCTGCATGACATTGCAATGACAGATACAGGCCATTCTACATTTTGTCGAAATCTGTAAAGTTGTGTGGTGCAAAGTGTAAACCATAATGTAAACTATAGGCCGTGGTTAAAAGCAATGCTTCAATATGTGTTCTTCAAACGTAACAAATATACCACTAATGAAAGACGTTGTTAATGGGGAAAAGTATGGGAGGGGAAAGCGGTGGGTTATATGGGAATCCCCCCATATATTTGATGTAGCATTTATGTAATCTAAAACGTCTTTAAAAATAATAATAATTTTTAAGAAGGAAAATAAAAGAAGCAGATCTGCAAAAGGAGTCAAATTTTCTCTTAAAACAAAAGCGGCCTCACCCTTGATGCCTTCAGTTCCCTGAGAACAGTCACTTTTAACAGCTTATCTTTTATCACAATCACCCATGTAGCCTCACCAGGGAGCATATTCTGGCACCCCTTAGGGTCTATTCTGGAAGCACTGACACTAAATATTGTGGCTTAGGCTTCAAAAGAGATTTTGATTCATGTTTCATTTTAAGGAAAACTTGGTACAACCTACCTACTGCTAGGAGCACGGGGTGGGGCGCAGATTCTCACCTGCCTTGGCCATGCTAACACCAGCAGTGACCATGGACACTTGTTCTATTAAATCAGGACCACAGTATCTATACCAAAAAATCGGGATAAGTAGTCTGACAATCAGGAGCATATTTAAGGAGACAGAATATTTATTAAACCAGAAAATCCAGGGCAGATATATGCCATTAACCATAAACAATGAGTGATACTTATGAATAATGGATGGCTATATGGAATGGGCAATGTCCTTTAACTGGCACATGTACATGAGCCAGTTTACAGAGCCCAACAAATTGAGCCTCACTATGTTGATTCTGCTCTACTTTCCAATTGCTCATTTAATTGATGTCAACTGTCTTCATTAGGTCAGTTAATCAGTCAAAATGATTATTCTTGTATTTGCTCTTCTCTAGGATAAATATGAAATTATTTTTAAAATGCTTTAAATCTGTTAAGACTCATGAGAACTCTTAAATAAATATGTCATTAGTTTGACAAGTGTGATTAAAGGAGTATTACAGTAATTTGCTGATCATCGATGGATTTGAACAGAAGATCTCAAAGGCATAGGTGGGCCCTTTGCTCTCCCCAGCTGAGTTGGGCACATATTTGAATGGAAAATAAATGTGCCTGAGTATCTTAGGCCCATTTCTCTAAAGAGGAATGCTTATTAAGATAAAAATCAGACTTCCGAGAAGATGACGGACTAGTAAAACACGGGAATCTCTTCGCCAGAAAAAAAGGTAGAGGACAAGCTGAAACAACCCCGAAATAGATCTTCTAGGGTTTAGGACAGTAGGTGAAGGCTGCACACGACCCAGAGGAGAGAGGGACAGAAGGGGGAAATCGTGACAATGGAACCATGAGTTGGAAAGTAGCAGCTTCTGCTGCTGCCGGCACCCTCCACCACACTCTTCAGAATTCTCAGACCTCTGGGCCTGCGAACACAGACAAAGGGGTCTCCAGGGATCTACCACTCCCGGAAAGGGGAGAGAGAGGGACACAGCCTTAGGCTGACTCAGGTTCTGACCTGAAATTTGGGCTGCGGAGCCCCACGGACCCTTCCACACGGCGGTTTGCCCTGGGAGCCTAGGAAGGACTGGAGAAATCTGACCCTCGCAACCTCCCTCTCTTCTAGCCTGGACTAATTGTTGAGAACTCCACGAGAGCCTGGGGCTGACCCTGCTTTTGACTCCCAGGTTTGGTCTGCCCTGTCCCAAGAGCCCTTCCAGACCGGGTGGGGCTGTGCCATTGTTTGCCTTAGAGCCTGCAAGGGGCTAAAGATATACAAACCTCCCAATCTCCTCCTCTACTAACAGGGACTGATTGTTGAGGATTCAGAAGGGAGTGGAAATATTTCCTAGCTGGGAAAAGGGGGTCGCTACGAGAGAAGTCTGGAGAATGTTTCAGAAAGTTTGAATCACAGGGCTCTTAGCCCCCAGACAGGAAGCTCTATCACATTGATCTGGTCTGTGTCACAACAAATACACTCCGACCAATCATTGAATTGAGAGCTGCCAACAAGAGCCATCTCCTGGCAGACCAGGGAAGTGCACATAAGAAAATTAATAAGTAAGAGAGGCTTTTCCTGGCCTCTATAGCCTCCCTGCCCAAGGCCCTAGAAAACAACACTACAAACAATTACTGGGTCCAGTGCCCAGTTTTGAGCAACCAGCAGAACAATCCTAACAATCAAGGTTGAGCCAAAAATCAAAGAGCTGTGGTAACTCACAGCCTCCTGCCACTAAAACCCCATAAAAGAGAAAAAGATAGAGCATCTAAGTAAAATACAAACTAACCAGATGCCTAAGCACCAGCAAAAAATTACGAGCCATGCTAAAAAAATAGAAGACATGGCCCAAGAAAAGGAATACAGCAAAATCCCAGAAGAGATGCAGAATTTGAGAGAACTAATCAGTGAGATGAGCACAAATTGCCAAAATCAAATTAATGAGATGAAAGACAATATAGTTAAAGAGATAAATGACATCAAGAATTCACTGAGCGAATGCAAAGAAGAATTTGAAGTCATGAACAGAAAAGTAACGGAGTTCATAGGAATGAAAGACAGAATAGGTGAAGTCAAAAATACATTTGAGGCATACAAGAGCAGACTCGAAATGATAGAAGAAAAAATAAGTGATACCGAAGACAGAGAAACTAAAATTGAAGAGAGAAAAGAATGGAAAAAATTGAGCAGGGGCTCAGAGAGTTGAATGCCAACACAAAACACAAGAACATACGTGTCATGGGAGTTCCAGAAGGGGAAGAGAAAGGAAAAGGGGCAGAAAGAGTATTTGAGGAAATAATAGATGAAAATTTCCCAACTCTCACGAAAGAAATGAACTTACATGTCCAAGAAGCACACCATACCCCAATGAGAAAAAAATCCAAATAGACCTACGCCAAGACACATATTATTCAGAATGTCAAATGTAAAAGATAAAGAGAAAATTCTCAGAGCAGCAAGAGAGAAGCAAACGATCACGTACAAGGATGTCCAGTAAGTCTTAGTTCAGATTTCTCTTCAGAAACCATGGAGATGAGAAGACAGTGGTATGATACAATTAGGAAACTGAAAGAGAAAAACTGCCAGCCGAGAATTCTTTATCAAGCAAACCTGTCCTTCAAATATGAAGGTGAATATAAAGTATTCACAAACAAACAGAAACTAAGAGAGTTTGCAAAAAAGAATCCACCTTTGCAGGAAATATTAAAGGAAGCCTTAGAAACTGAAAGAAAAAGACAGGAGAGAGAGGCTTGGAGGAGACTATAGAAGAAAGAAAAGCAGAAAGGATAACCAAAAGAGTAAAAAGAGAGACAAAAATAAGATGACATATGAAAACCAAAGAATACAATGGAGGAAATAAATAGTGCATTTTCAGTAATATCATTGAATGTGAATGGATTAAATTGCCCAATCAAAAGATACAGGCTGACAGAATGGATAAAAAACATGAGCCATCCATATGCTGCTTACAAGAAACTCACCTCAGACACAAGGATACAAACCGACTGAAAGTGAAAGATTGGAAAAAGATACTCCACGTGAATAGTAAACAGAAAAGAGCAGGGGTAGCTATACTAATATCAGAGAAAACAGACTTCAAATGCAAAAAAGTGATAAGAGATGCGGAAGGCCATTATATATTAATAAAAGGGACGATCCTCCAGGAAGATATAACCGTCATAAATATCTATGCACCTAACCATGGTGCCCCAAAATATATGAGACAAACTGTGGCAAAACTGAAGGGAGAAATAGACATTTCTACAATAATCATCGGACACTCAACACCCCTCTCACATCATCAGATAGAACAACTAGACAGAAGATCAACAAGGAAACAGAGAACTTGAACAATATGATAAACAAGTTAGACCTAACAGACATATACAGAACACTGCATCCAAACTCAGCGGGTTATACATTCTTCTCAAGTGCCCATGGATCTTTCTCCAGGATAGACCACATGTTACATCACAATACAGCTCTCAATAAATATAAAAAGATTGAAATTATACAAAGCACCTTCTCAGATCATAATGGAATGAAACTAGAAATCAATAACAGACCGGAAAAAAGTAAATTTGCAAATGTGTGGAGACTGAACAACACACTCCTAAATATTCGGTGGGTCAAAGAAGAAATTGCAATTGAAATCAGTAAATATATTGAGAAAATGAAAATGAGAACACAACGTATCAAAACTTATGGTATACAGCAAAGGCAGTCTTGAGAGGAAAATTTATAGCCCTAAATGCCTATATTAAAAACAAGAAAGAGCTAACCTCAAAGATTTAACTGAACAACTTGAGAAACTAGAAAAAGAACAGCAAACCAATCCCAAAGCAAAAAGAAGGAAAGAAATAATAAAGATTAGAGCAGAATTAAATGAAAATGAGAACAGAAAAACAATAGAGAAAAATCAAGAAAACCAAAAGCTGGTTCTTTGAGAAGATCAATAAAATTGACAAACCCCTCACTAGACTAACAAAGAAAAAAAGAGAGAAGATGCAAATAAACACAATCAGAAATGAAAGGGGGGAAATTACAAATGACCTCACAGAAATTTAAAAAATCATGAGAGGATATTATGAGAAAATATATGCCAACAAACTAGACAACCTGGATGAAATGGACAAATTTCTAGAAACACATAACCAACCTACACTGACACAACAAGAAATACAAGAACTTAACAAACCAATCACAATAAGGAGATTGAATCCATCATCAAAAATCTCCCAGCAAAGAAAAGTCCAGGACCAGATGGCTTCACAGGTGAATTCTACCAAGCATTTCTAAAAGAATTAACACCAATCCTGTTTAAACTCTTCCAAAAATTTGAAGAGGAGGGAAAATTACCCAACACATTTTATGAAGCCAATATCACCCTAACACCAAAATCAGATAAAGATTCCACAAAAAAAGAAAATTACAGACCAATCTCTCTCATGAACATAGATGCAAAAAAATCTCAACAAAATACTTGCAAATCGAATCCAACAGCATATCAAAAGACTTATACATCACGACCAAGTGGGATTTATTCCTGGTATGCAAGGCTGGTTCAACATAAGAAAATCAATCAATGTAATACACCACATTAACAAATAAGGAAAAAAAACACATATTCATCTCAATAGATGCAGAAAAGGCATTCGACAAAATCCAACATCCTTTTTTGATAAAAATAATTCAAAATATAGAAATAAAAGGAAAATTCCTCAGTATGATAAAAGGCACATATGAAAAACCCACAGCCAACATCATACTCAGTGGGGAAAGGTTGAAAGCTTTCCCCCTAAGATCAGGAACAAGACAAGGATGCCCACTGTCACCATTGTTATTCAACAATGTACTAGAAGTTCTAGCTAGGGCAATTAGACAGGACAAAAAAATTAAAGGTGTCCAAATAGGAAAAGAGGAAGTAAAACTCTCACTGTTTGCAGATGACATGATCCTGTACTTAGAAAATCCTGAAGTATCCACGATAAAGCTACTTGAACTAATAAATGAGTTCAGCAAACTGGCAGGATACAAGATCAACACGCAAAAATCAGTAATGTTTTTGTACACTAGTACTGAACAACCTGAGGAGGAAATCAGGAGGAAAATTCCATTTTCAATAGCAACAAAAAGACTCAAATACCTGGAGTTAATTTAACCAAAGAAGTACAGGACCTATATGCAGAAAACCACAAAACAATGCTAAAAGAAACTTAAAAAGACCTAAACAAATGGAAAGACATTCCATGTTGGATTGGAAGAATAAATATCGTGAAGAATAAATATCGTGAAGAATAAATATCGTGAAGATGTCAATCTTGCCCAAACTGATTTATAGATTCAATGCAATGCCAATCAAAATCCCAACAGCTTGCTTTACAGAATTAGAGAAGGCAATTACCAAATTCATCTGGAAGGGTAAGTGCACCCGAATAGCCAAAAGTATTCTAAAAAGAAGAGCAATGTGGGAGGAATTTCACTGCCTGACCTTGAAACATATTACAAAGCTACAGTGGTTAAAACTGCATGGTACTGGCATAAAGGTAGACATATCGGTCAGTAGAATAGAATTGAGAATCCAGAAATATACCCTCACCTATACAGTCAACTGGTTTTTGACAAACCTACCAAGCTCACGCTAATGGGAAAAAACAGTCTTTTCAACAAATGGTGTTGGGAGGACTGGATATCTATAACCAAAAGAATGAAAGAGGACCCCTATCTCACCCCCTGTACAAGAATCAACTCAAAATGGATCAAAGATCTAAATATAAAAGCCAGGACCATAAAACTACTAGAAGAAAATGTAGGGAAACATCTTCGAGACCTTGTAGTAGGTGGTGGTTTCTTGGACCTTACACCAAAAGCACGTGCAACAAAAGAAAATGTAGATAAATGGGACCTCCTCAAAATTAAACACTTTTGTACCTCACAGGACTTTGTTAGAAGGGTGAAAAGGCAGCCGACTCAATGGGAAAAAATATTTGGAAATCACATATCTGATAAGGGTTTAATATCCAGGATATATAAAGAGATGTTACAACTCAACAATAAAAAGACAAATGACCCAATTAAAAAATGGGCCAAAGACTTTAATAGACATTTCTCTGAAGAAGAAATACAAATGGCAAAAAAACACATGAAGAAATGCTCAACATCACTCATGATTAGGGAAATGCAAATCAAAACTACAATGAGATATCATTTCACACCTATCAGAATGGCCACTATTAAAAAGACAGAGAACTACAAGTGTTGGAGAGGATGTGAAGAGATAAGAACACTTCTTCACTGTTGGTGGGAATGCAGGATGGTACAACCACTATGGAAGACTGTTTGGCAGTTCCTAAGGAAATTGAATATAGACTTGCCATGTAACCTTGCAATACCACTACTGGGTAAATACCCAGAAGAACTGAGAGCAGTGACATGAACAGACATCTGCACACTGATGTTCATAGCCACATTATTCACCATTGCCAAAAGTTGAAAACAACTCCAGGTGTCCATCAACAGATGAATGGATAAACAAACTGTGGTCTATTCACACGATGGAATATTATGCAGCTGTAAGAAGAAATGAAGACATAAAGCATATGACAACATGGATGGACCTGGAAGACATTATGTTGAGTGAAGCAAGCCAGACACGAAAGGACAAATACTGTATGAATGCGTTACTATGAACCAAATATATTGTGTAATATATTGTTTGATTCAAAAAAAAAAAATTTATATGTATCCATTACATTTAATTGAGAAATGTATATATTTATTCATCTGTGTTTACTTTTTAGTTTTTAATTGTTTATATTTTCAATTATTAAATGTACAAAATAAAGTTTAAAAAGAAAAAAAAAGATAAAAATCAGGAAAGCGCTGTCTAGATGTGGCTAGGGATCACTAAGAGTACCTACCCCATAGAGTTATTTCGAGGATTTGATGAATTTATATTTGTAATGTGCTTACAGCAGTATTTCACACATTTTAGGTTCGCTAAAAATGCTATAAATACTATTAGCCATATTGGCCTTAAGATGGGACTGTTAGCTTTCTTTTCAAAAGTTGTTTTGAAAAACTTGTCGGAAGTTTTAGCTAATGTTTATTTTTTTGATACAAGATATTTTCTACTTTTAAATTGTAAAATCTGTAGATTCATCATCATGGACAAAAACTTACAACCTATTTGTACTTATTTATGGATTTTTTTCCCTGCCACCATGTCAGTGATGGCCCAGAACCAAACCTCTGCCTAAACATAATCTGCTATTCCCTCTTATTCAGGCCAATATCACCCATCAAAGCATGACAAATATGCATATATAGGTGCAAATATGCATATATATTTATGGATTTGAGAAAACACAACAAATATATGTAACCAAGAATACATAAAACATTTTAAATGTTTGGTTATTACAATACAAACAGGCTGTCCACTGGACTCCACAGTCATTGATTCTCCTAGATGGTCTGAATACAGTTTAATCAAAACTAAGAGAAAGCAACTTAAATATTCATGGGGCTGAGGTAGACGGGTGACAGGGATTATAGAGTCAGCATCTTTCATGCTGGGAGAGAACTGTCTGAGCCTTTCTGATTAAACCAGTGGGGGGCAGCCTTCCATAAAAGTCTATTCCAGGAGGGACTAAAAAATGTCAAGGGAAAAGACTCTTAAAGAAGCAGCAAGACAGCTTTGAGCTGCCAGTACAGCCTAGCATTGTGTTACAAAGCTATCATCTGTGTCTGAATTGTATGTGGGTATTTGAGTATGTGCATGTGGGGAGGGGGATTAAGCTTACAAAAAGTGAAACCTGCAAATGCCATTTCCTCAAGCATTCTAAGATATTGAGTCATGAGATGCACAGCTTTGACACATCTCTAACAAACTTCACTTAAAGATGTTGGACCTTCTTTGCCACCTCCTTGCTTGGGCAGCTTGCGGTGCTTGTACCTAGAAAAGAGGTAGCACCTGGCAGAAGCTGTTGAAGAATCAGGTGGGAACCTGTGATGTACAGATGTAGCACATTTAGCAGGACCAGGCAGAAGTAGCAAGAATGCCAGAAGTGACCATGTCCAGCAGAGGGTCCCAAAGAACACAACCCACGAGACATAAGCAACAAGGTCAGATGCATTGCCAGGGGATAAAGATCCTGTCTCACCCAGTAGAGTAATAGCCAGGAAATCACAGTACATATACATGGAATATACTGAACACATAACTTACCTTACTTTTAAATGGGTACAGATATTTTATGCAATAAATGTGTTTCTGAAAATAAATAGAAATTTTGGAAGTGTACATGAATTGTGTTTTTAACTTTTTAAATATTACACTTTGCCAATACATATGAAGAGAATCATGGACAGATGCAGAGTGAATGAAAAGTTTTAACAGGCAATGCTGCAAATATGATTCTATTGCCACTTGCCTCAATTAGCCTGAATGAACATGCCCACAAATAGAAATCTCGTAACCTGCCTTATTTTGTATTGCAAACCAGCTACAGGAAAGAGATCTGGAGAAGAACCACTTTTTAAAATCAGCTTTAAGTGGCCATCACTAAAATATCAACAAGGAGGGGAACCTGCAGCTCTCCCCATTTTTGTTGCCTGCCCTGCACATTTCTGCTCCCCCAATGGCCCCCAGGTTCACCTCCTCTAAGCCATGAACTTAGATGGCACTGAATTTTAGCATTCTAACACATCATCAAGGCAGGCATGTATGCCACTATTTTGTTCTTAGAATACTGCCGTTTTGCATTTGCAACTTTTTGCCACTGATTTCTAAATTCTTGACTGCTGTGCTTTCAGTTCAAGAAGAAAGCACTGAATCCCTTGCACTGAAATTCAACATTCTCCTGACTTAGAAGCAACAAAAGCTTGTGATTTCTCAAAGATGTAGTTAGAATTTTTCAAAGTAATGGTTTATTCTAACACCAAAGAGGAAAAAAAAAACAACAGGCGTACCCACAGAGTATACTGTCACAGTTAGATGCTGCCAGGCCAAGCTTCTCTGAGCCTGGTCTACAGTGAGTGTGGGTTTATACAACTCAGAGACAGGTGTAGAAGGCTGGAAGCAAATGAAGACAGCTTTGGTGTGAATGATTCACTGGGCCAGACTACTACTAGCTCCCGTATTTATAATGACTTTTTAGTAAAGAATACAGTGAAGTGCATGGTGCTTTTTGTTTAAAGCTTTCCCATGCCTCTGCCTGCCTTTTTAAAAAAGCTTTTTATTATAGTAACATATATACAACTCATAATTTCCCATTTTAACTATTTTCAAGTGTACAATTCAGTGGTATTAACTACATTCACAGTATTGTATTACCATCACCAACTTCTGTTATCCAAACATTTTCATAACCTCAAACAGAAACTCTATACCCATTAAGTAATAAGTCCCACTTCCCCTTCCCCACTGCCCCCAGTAACCTGGAATCTACTCTTTGTCTCTATGAATTTGCTTATTTTAGGTAGTTCACATAAGCAAGAGCATACAATATTTGTCTCTCTGTGTCTGGCTTAATTCACGCAACAGGATGTCTTCAAGTTTCATTTGTGTTGTAGCATGTATCAGAACTTCATTCCTTTTGACAGCTGAGTAAGATTCCATTGAGGGCTGAATAAGATTCCAATGTTTATCCATTCACTACTGGTGGACACTGGTTGCTTCCACCTTTTGACTATTGTGACTAATGCTGCTATGAATATTGGTATATAAATATCTGCTCCAATCTCTGCTTTCAGTTCTTTGGGATATATATCTAGAAGTGGGATTGCTGGGTCATAGGGTAACTCTACATTCAACTTTTTAAGGAAACAAGTGAGTAGATTTTAAAACATGTATTTAGAAAAGCTAGGGACATAAATTGGACAATCAAGGTAGAGCCAAGAACATAATCACCAAGAACATAAGGGAGTTGGGGTGGTGGCAAGGAGACCAATTGCTGACAGCTGCCCCCATCCCTTTCCATTAATCTCCAACAATTTTTCCTTCTAGAAATAACCAACAAAAATACACTCAGAAGCATTTGAACTCTAACAAAAAAAGAACAAGTCTAATAGTAAATGAATTGGCAGGGGAAAATGGGAACAATTTTTGCAGCATCTTCATGTAATTCCTTTCATTTTATACCATCTCCATAGCTTTCTGGTATGATTGTTTTGAACCAATAAGTAAACAAAATAAATGAAAAAAGAAAAGGTTTGAAAATAGGTGTTATGGAGGAAGGAACAGGTTTTCAGCTAGACATCCCTGAGTTGGAATTCTGGCATCATCATTATTTGTTCCATGACCTTGACATGTAAATGACCATTTGCCTCAGTTTCCTCAATTATAAAGGGGGGCAGGGTACATGTCTCACACTGTTGCTGTGGCAATCCCATGAGGTAATATGAAACCATCTCATAAGGTCTGGCACAGGGCAGGCACTCTCTAAATGACAGATCTCTTCTGCCTTCTTCCCTTCCAGTTCCCATCCCCCTTACACCAAAAAGAGTTTGGTTTATACTATTTTAAACTGTCCCTTTTCCCACTCTCTACACCTAAGAAGTGAAGAGCATTGTCTTTTCTCTGGAAGAGTAAAACTACTATACCTCTGTGAGGTAATGTCCAGGAGGCCATCACTACATGAGATCAAGGTGTTCTGTAATCATCATCATCATCGTTGTCAACATTATCATAGTCGTCATCATCACAGCTAACATTTTTTGGAGATTGTGGCAAGCATTAGTCTAAAATGCCCTATACCCATGTATTAATACTTAATACAACAACCCTATAAGGTATTTGTTATTATTATTATTATTATCATTTCTGTTTTACAGATGAGAAAACTAAGAATTCAAAAGTCATAGAGCTAGAGTCAGATAGAAAGGTAGCCTGACACCAGAGCCCCGACTCCCAGTGACCATGCTAAACCCAGGTGACCTGCAATGCTCTGGGTGGGGTCCAGGAGAGACATTCCTTCAGTGAGTCATAGAAAAGTCGAGAGATAGATGCGGTTAGTAGCTTGGGTCTACTGTGGCTATCTCATCCCCAGCCCTGCCAACTGGCCATGAACAAAGCAGTGGGTAAGAGGCCCATGAGTAACATGGAGGTTCAAGCTAAAACAAGAGGAAGGTATTTCAACATTAATACTAAAATGCCTTTTGCATTTGTCCAGAGAATCGAAGAAGATGGTGCATAAGCACATCGCCTAGAAATCAGAAAGGCACATTAGGCAAGAAACAAATAGCCAGGCTAGAACTTCAACCCAGCCTTCTGGGGCTAGACTGTATTATCTGAGGGTCAGAAAAGTGTACCTTTGAACTTGGTACATAATTCACATTTCCTAAAACAACATCTTCTTGCCTTCTGTTCTCTAACAAAGTTAGTTTAGAAGTCGCTGGCCTGTTTCCACTGACTAAAAGGTATGAAGGGAAAAGACTGGACTTTGAAAGAAAGATATGTTTCCTCAGAGGCTGAATGTGGGTTGAGCAGTGGAAGAGGTGAAGCTAGGGAGCAAATGATACCTGCCTCTGCTCAGCACCTTCTGAGAAGTACCTTTCTAAAGCCCTTCTCTATAGAAACCTTGGCCCTTCTCTACAGAAACCTTAAACAAGGAGCTGTCCACTTCTAACCTGCTGCAGTTAAGGAATACTCTCTGTGGGTCTCTTCCATGATATTCTCCATGAGCCCACATAGTTTCTAGCTCATGCTAGTGTCAGCAGCCTCTAACGTTTGCCAGTAACATAGCCATGGAAATGGCCACCTGCCCTAGCCAAGCAATGGTGAATGACTACAAGTAAAAAGACAGCTGATCTCATTTAGTGAGCCTCCCTGGGAGAATGGGCGGTGAGGGCAGAAAATTTGAAAGGCTCCATAATTATTTCGGTGCCGTCTATTTGGGAGTTTCTCCATCACGAATTACAAATCGTCAAAGAATCAAGACAGTGCCAAGAGGCATAAAGGCTCATAGAGTGCGTTCTTGCTCAGGCAAGGACCTTTCCAAAGCTCCTTCGGGGACGTCTTCCTTGGCTCATTCCTCAACTCCACATTATTAGCAAATCAGGAGGCGGCATTATTTGCCAGGAGTCATGTGACCGCTCTCTTTGCTCAGTGTTTCCAGTGTTTTTAGTGTGAATGCTGTGGTAAGTTGAAGAGGGCTAAAACTTCTCTACTGTTCCTCACTTTGAGAGATGGGGTCTATGCCCCACCCCCTTGAATCTGGGCTGGCCTTAATGGCAGGTTTGGCCAACAGGATGTGGTGAAGTGAAGTGGTAGGACTCCTGAGACTAGATCAGAAGAAGCTTCGCAGTGTCCACCCGGTTGTCTGGAACGCTTCTTCCAAGACCCTAAGCACCCCTGACCCTGATGCTGCCATGCTAGAGAAGCCACATGCACACAGACAGCCCCACCTGAGCCCTGCCTTCTGGCCATCCCTGCAAAGGTGCCAGACCAGCTGAATACCACCACATAACCTCATCGATGGCAGATGCCCTGCCCTACTTCCCGACCCACAGAATCATGTGGAATAACAAGATGGTTGACGCTTAAGATACTGAGTTTTGGAATGGTTCATTACACAGCAATAAATAACCAGAACAATAATCTAATCAGCTGTAAATTCCTGGAAATGAATGAATCTTTCTTTTATTTTCATTTGAACTGGTTTTACCCTACACTTACCTCCACCCTCTTATACACCAAATATCCTGCTGTCCACTAAAGATGAGTTTAATCAATGCTTCTGGAATAGATGTACTTTAGTCTAAACTGTTTCTGTTTTATTCAAAAGCCAGGAAGAGTATTTAATTTGCCAGTTTCCTATCTATTTTAGAGATGATCAGAATATAAAGCTTATGGGTTTAATATTTCCATTAACATTTTCACAGTACCTTCCCAAAGAAAGGAAATGTAACTTTTATACATGCTCTACTTCACTTACATTATGTGGGTACACTTGAAAGCCAAGTCCAACAGCTGACCACAGTGCAGTAAAACTTGAAATTAACAACCAAAGGATACTGAATGCGGCCAAAGTAATGTCTGCTTTGGGGGATTTAATAAGATTTACCTTGTGTCTACTATTTAGACCAGTATTCGGCATATTGTAAGCACTCAATAAATGTTAACTATGACTAGCATTAAAGACATATAATTTTCAAACTCAGTTTTAGGTCAACAAGAGATACTTCATGCACTCTGCTGAGTTTAAAAACTTACAGCCAAAAAGTCAAGAAAAGTGATGTTTTGGTAAGCCTGTTTACCCTCATCAGAAAATAGGTAATAGTTCTACCAGATTTGGGAAATATTATAAATAGTGTCTGTACCCCCTTGTAAGACTCAACTGACAACACTAATATAGACTCAGTCCTTTATTTACATATGAGGAGATGAAGTTCCAAAGAGGTATAGGAAATTTGCCCTGGACCACACTACTTTTTGTTATTAATGAATTGTAAGAGTTTCTCTCTCTTCTTCTCCCCCCGTCCCTTCTTCTTCTACAATTCATTAATAATATGACAAACAACCTAAAAATTTTAAAATGAGCAAAAGATTTGAACAGACACTTTCAAAAGAAGAGATGCCAATATCCAATACACAATGAAAAGATGTTCAATATCATTAGCCATGAAGGAAGTGCAAATCAAAACCCTAATGAGATACCACTACATACTCACTAGAAAGGCTAAAATGATAAAGACTGATAGTACCAACTACTGGTAAGGATGTTCTTATACATTGTCTGTGGGGTTGTAAAATGGCATAACAATTTTAGAAAACTATTTGTCAGTTCCTTATAAAGTTAAGCATACACCAACCATATGACCCTGCAGTACCACTTCTAGGCATTTATTCAAGAAAAATAAAAACATGTGTCCATACAAAGCCCGATAATGGATTGTCAAAGCAGCTTTATTCAGAATCCCCCAAATGGGAAGCAATCCAAATATCCATCAAAAGTAAACGGAAAACAAATTACAGTACAGTAATCTCATGGGTACCACTCAACAGTAAGAAAGGAATACACAGACCATGGTTTAATTCCAAAACAATTGTGCTGAGAGAAAGAAGCCAGACACTAAGAAAACATACTACATGATTCCATTTATATGATATTCTAGAAAAGGAAAAGCTAATGTGTAGTAACAGAAAACAAGCAGGTGACTCCCTGGGTCCAGGGATGGGTGGACTGGACACAAAGGAATGAGAAGTCTTTGGGGGATAATAGACATTCTTAACTTGTGATATGAAAGTTTTAGTTAATGAGTCAGAAAACAAATCTCTTGAATATTTTTAAGAAGGAAAGTTTTAACTTTTCCTTTCCAATTTGGATGCCTTTTATTTCTTTTTTCTTAACTGTTATAGCTAGAACTTCCAGTACAATGTTGAATATCAGTGGTGACAGTGGGCATCTTTGTCTTGTTCTTGATTTTAGGGGAAAAGCTTTCAGTCTTTCACCACTGATTATGATTTTAGTTGAGGGATTTTCATATGTACTCTTTATCATTTTGAGGGAATTTCCTTCTATTCCTTGTTTTCTAAATTTTTTTTAAATCAAGAAGAGGCACTGGATTTTGTCAAATACCTTTTCTGCTTCAATCAAGATGATCATGTTATTTTTTCCTTTCATTCTGTTAATGTGATGTATTACATTAACTGATTTTTTGTTGAACCACCCTTCCATATCTGGGATAAATCTCACTTGCTCATAGTGTATAATTCTTTTAATGTACTGTTGGATTCTGATTGCTAATATTTTGTTGAGGATTTTTGCATCTATATTCAGAAGGGATATTGGTCTATAATTTTCTTCTCTTGTGTTATCTTTATCTGGCTTTGGTGTTAGGCTGATGTTGGTCTCATAGGATAAGTTAGGGAATATTCCCTCCTCTTAAATTTTTTGAAAGACTTTGAGCACAATTAGTGTTAATTCTTAGAATGTTAGGTAAAATTCACTAATGAAGTTGTCTGACCCTTGGCTTTTTTTTTTTTTTTTTTTTTTTTTTTTTTTTGTCAGGAGGATTTTGATGACTGATTCAATCTCTTACTTGTTATTGATCTGCTGAGATCTTCTATTTCTTCTTGAGTGAATGTATGTAGTTTGTGTGTTTCTAGGAATTTATCCATTTCATCTAGGTCACTTAATTTGTTGGCATAGGGTTGTTCATAGTATCCTCTTATCATCCTTTTTATTTCTGTGGGGTCAGTAATAATGTCCCCCATTCACTTCTGATTCTAGTTATTGTGTCCTCTTTTTGTTTTGTCCGTCTAGCTAAAGGTTTGTTGATTTTATTGATCTTTTCAAAGACCCATCTTCTGGTTTTACATCTGATTCTTTCTATTGCTTTTTATTCTGTATTTCACTTATCTCTACTCTAACCTTTGTTATTTCTACTAGAATATTTTAAATAGAGGGTCTTTAATACTGGGAATTTGGTTACGTGCATGATGGCACAGTAGGCCAAGCAAGAGGCAAAAAGTCCATAGAAGAACAATGAAGAGTTGACTTGTTTTGCTTTTTCCCTGTCAATGAACAGCATTACCAGAACCCACACCATGGGCAATTCTTACTAGTTTTGTGACAGAACAAAAGTTACTGAAGTGGCCATGGTCACAGCACCTACCCCATCCCCAGCCCTCTATATCCAAAGATAAAAGCTTGGTGGTCGCAAGGTGGTCTGGGGCCAGAGTACTCAAGCGGGCATTCCTGCCAGCAGGCCCACGCAGGATTCAGGTGAAGGAGCTGCATGGGGACAGCTGTCCCCCATCAGCAGCCTCTCCAAGGGAACACTTCAGCAAAGAGTGGACAAAGTTGGGCTCCAGAAATCAATGGAGCAGGGTGCGCACAGGCAGGCTGTCGCCAGGTGTGGTGACCAGGCACATTCGGCTTCATTGGTCACTAACAATTGAAAAGGGAGATTTCTCCTAGAAATCCAGATTTCTGACTTCCCCAGAAAATTCAGAAGCTCTGGAAAGATGCTATCCTAGTCTGCTGGAGCTGAGGAGCTGCTGCCTCTTTCAGACAGAGACTGCTTTCTCCCCTTGCCTCTGTCCTTACCACTCCCTATTGTTACACTCTGCCTTCTCCATTCATTTGTATGACCTGAAATCCCCACCCCCCAGTCTCTGTATTGTCCCTGAAGTATCATGTGATGGCTTGAGAAATGTATCTGAAATTTAGACATGTTCTTGGTTTTAATCCACATTCCTGTGGATGTGAACCCACTATAAATAGGACATCTTAAAGATGTTATTTTTAGTTAAGGTACAGCCGAGTTGAAGGAGGGTGGGTCTTATTCTGGATTACTAGAGTCCTTTATAAGCAGAAGACATTCAGAAACATGGAGAAAAAGCCATGGGGAGGAGCTGGAAGCCAGAAGTCAAAGGGACCCCGAAGAGAAGGAGAGGACATTGCCATGTGAGAGGAAAGCCAAGGATTGCTGGCCAGCCAGAATGCTGCTGACCCTGGGAGGAAGCCAGCCTAGTAGTCTCTGAAATCATGAGACAAGGAATTCCCATTGTATAAGCCAACCCATCATGTGGTAATTGCCATAGCAGCCAGGAAACTAAGGCTTATAGCTTTGGACACCCTCTATCTTCTGAAATTTTGAGCAAGACAGGTCTGGAATGTATGATTGCTGTTATTGGTACAATGAGTACCAATCTAGCAAACATCTAAGATTGATACCAGTCTTTCAGTCTTGCTACCCCACTCACTTACTCTTCTCACTGTAGTCTTTGATGAATTAATGAAATCTGAATGAGTGCAAATCTGAAAGCTCGATGTGTGGCAATGCACACACAATCAGAGATAAACACAGGGTAGTTTTCCTCCCCTTTCTCTCCTGCAAAACTAGTTGTGCCTTCAGAAGAAACCCCTCAGCTTAGCCTGCTCAAATTAGCCATGAGCAGGCTAGACACTTTCTAATAAGCTTGAAGGCCATGCATTTTAACAAAACATTTCTAAGCAAGCCCAAATTCAACCGATAAGAAAAGTTGAAGAGTTTTTGGACAACACTCACTAAATCCCAAAGGCCAAATTGGAAAGGGAGATGTAGTATTTAAAAACTTGAAGAAAAGAGCATGATTTTCTAATTAGAGACTAAATAGTTTTATTATCTCCTAGAGTTTCCCCAGCAAGAATTTACAGTAAATACCTTCTATTAGCTTCACTCTCTCATTTTGGGGCCTAATCTACTTGTCAAAATCCTTGAAGCAAATGAAAGTTGGGGAGAAGTCATGCATAAAGTCAGGAAATAATCTTGGGCCTTGGGTTCACCTTTGAGGAATTCTGCCTCATCTCCTAAAGTTGCCTCGGTGCTGGGGCTCTCAGGGCTGGGGTCAGCCCACAGACCTGGCATCAGAGCTGCCCAGGCTTGTAGGAAGCACAGCCAGACATGCATGCATTCATAGCTCCAGCCCATACTTTCCAGACTCAAACTGAGCCCTCTCTTGTCTTCATCCCAAACATTTTTAGTGACTAGATCTGCATATAGCCAGAAGGGTTTCTATCTATATTATATAGATGTAGCTTATCAATATCTAAAAATCTAGGGTTTATTCTCAGCAGAAGTGTACCAATAGCTTCATCTAGTATTTTACATGAACACTGTCTTAGTTTGCCAGAGTTGCTATGACAAATACCACAGACTGGTTGGATTAAACAACGGGAATTCATTTTCTTACAGTTTTGGAGGCTAAAAGTCCAATATGAAGGTAGTGGCAGGCCATGTTTACTCCAAAGTCTGTGCTGTTCTGGTGGTAGCTCAATCTCTTCCTCCATCACATAGCAAATTGTCTCTTTCTGTCTCTCCCTCTGGTTTCTACTCCTCCTGCTCAGTCATCTCCTTATAAAGACTCCAGTCCTAATGGATTAAGGCCCAGTCTCATTCAGTTTGGCATCTCCTAAACTAAAAATATATTCAAAGATCCTGTTTACTAATGAGTTTACACCCACAGGAGTGGGAGTTAAAACTTGAACATGTCTTTTATGGGGGATGTGACTCAATCCCCAACAAACTGTAAATAACCTAACTTCTTTAAATATGAATCTAGTCTATGAATGTGCAATAACATTTTTAATATATTTTTATTGAAGTATATCATTATACATGAACATACATGAACAATAAGTGTATAATAAAAGTTGTGAACTTACAAAACAAATGTGCATAACATCATACAGGGGTCCCATACATCATCCCTCCTCCAATACTTTGCATTGTTGTGAAACATTTGTAATAAACCATGCAAGAGCATTGTCAAAATATTACTACTAATTATAGTCCATACCTTATATTTCGTGTATTTTCCCCCAACCCATCCTACTATTTTTTAAATATATTTTTATTACAGAGGTTGTGAACTTACAAAACAATCATGCACATGTGTAGAATTTCCATACAACACCCCTTCACCAACACACCACACCGTTGCAGAACATTTTGTGCAATAACATTTTGAAAAGAGCCTAGTGTCCATGATGAGATGCAGAGATAGGGTTGTCAAATGGGGATAAGATTGTTGTTTCTAGCAAAGCTTTCTTCCTGATTATCTTTTCATTCACTCATCTGTCGGTCTATCTACCATGCCTGTCTATATTATCTGTAGATTGCTTGACTGCCTATGGATAACTTGTCAGTGTTAACAGCAGATGGCCAGAAGAATGAATCCACATTCCTTACTATTAGAATAACCCTCATAGAAAGAATGGTTCCCCAGGACGTGAGAAAAATAATATGGTCAAAATTATGTCACCCCTATGCCTGAAGATTTAGACCAGAGAGAGCAGTTTATTATTACAAGTTAAACATTTAGCCAAAAAACGGCAAAAGCAACCATAATACTTTTTTGATTTTGCTCTTTATGCTAATTTAGCTTGCTGTTCTGGTTTTTTGTTTGTTTGTTTGTTTGTTTGTTCCAAATTTGCATTAAAAAAACGCAGGAAGCTCTTCCTTGCTCCACAGCCCCACCTACAGTACAATGACATCTTGTTGGGCATCTTGGGGAAAGAGACTGAACCTAAGAGAAAACTGAGGTCCCAGTTCTGATTCTGCCCCAACAAGTTGTTTTGACATGGGCAAATTTCTGGGGTCAATTTCCTTATCTGAAAAATAAGATAGATTATTTCATCTTTAAGGGCTATTCCAGATTTAAATGACTCAGGTTTTTTCATTACTAACCTTTGTTTCTTTCAAGGAGTGTGAGTTAATCCCCTCCCCAAGGGGCACTGTGCAAGTGAGCCAGACAATTGGATGTGCTCTAAGGCTCTCCTGGGTGGTGAGAGGAAGCAAAATCCAGTGTGTGTGAGCCCTATGGATGTTTGATGGAGGTGAATCCAGAAGGCCCCAGTGGTATATGAGGCTTGGACACGACTAAGAAGAGAGTCAAGTGCTTATGGAAGCCTTACTAATTAATGCATGTTGTTCTCTGGTCAACAGGCATTCAGAAGGTTCCGTTTTTTAGATGTAAATTTAGTGGAAGACACTTGAGTAACTCACTATTATATACTTAATTTACATTTAGTTCTATTATAATTTCTAACTGATTTAAGCCTGCTAACTTGAAATGGGCATCAGTAGTGGAGAAGTTAGGTCCTACTGGCCTAGATATTCAAAGAGTGTTAACTAATGAGAGGCAGTGGGTCTCAGGCTTGGCTGCACATTAGAATCACCTGGGGAATTGTTTGACTATATCGAGGACTAGGCTCCATCTCTGAGAGATTCTGATTTAATTGGTCTTGGACTGGGGCCAGGCATCAGTAAGTTTTTAAAGCGCCCCACGTGATTCTAATGTACAGTCAAGGTTGACAACGACTGGACTAAGAAAAGAAGTGCATTTTGATCAAAATTTCAGGTGAGTCATAGTCTAGTATTTGACCAGAATTAGAAGCTGAGTTCTTTGATTTCAAAGCTCTGATTCCCATAAGACCCAACCTTTAAACTAATCTAATGCAATAGAAGCAAACCCAGCTGATTTCATACAAAAGGTTGTTTTGCTACCCAAACAGATTGGTAGTAAAATTTCTTCAAGCAGCCAACTCAAAGTTATAAATTTAAATCACTATTCCATTTAGCATGCATGTTTATAATATATGCAACTTTCCATAAACCCTTACCTGAAATGATTTTACTTTAAAATTTGCCATCAGGTGCCTTTCATTAGTGTAGTACACTAAAAGAAAAGAGACTTTTTTTTGCAAATCTCTCCCTTTTCTGAGTTGAGGACTCTTTTACCATCCTGCACTCCAGGGATGGATTAAATGAACGAAATAGATGCAGTCTGTGCAGCTGGCAAGCCTAGAAAGCTGGTTAAGGAAGTAGCTCAGCATCCTTAAACAAAGCCACTAAACCAGTGAAAAAGGAGTGTGGTAAGCACGTGTTAATGACCAAGTCCAATCCATTTATCATATGCACCAGCAGGGTTTCAGGACCTCCCCAAGCAATTCCCTTAAGCTTTTCCTAATTAGAAATTGTTAAGAAAAATTCTGCTTGTTAGCAATACAGAATCTCAGGCTCAACCCCAGACCAAAATCAAAATCTGCATTTTCACAAGATCCCAGGTGATTCATGCACCTATGAAAATTTGAGAAGCCCTGTTGCAATGCATTGGTACCTTTGAAGGAAGTGTCCCCACAAGTCCAGGATCTGGTTCTCCCTTGTGTGGGTCAGAAACTCAGTATTTTTCAATCAACTGATTTTTACCCCTCACACTCAAAAGAAATTCATTAATGTATAGAGTAAAATTGAATTCATGTGTTCAACCACTGTGTATTGACTATACTGGGGATGGAGCAGTGAGCAAATCAGACAGGGTCTCTGCCTTAAAGGGGGTTAGAGAAACAGAGGAGAGGGGCCTTACTCAGATAATCACATTTATAAATAAGAGCTAATTCTGAGTAGTGCTTTGAGGACAGAATAGGGTGCCATGGGAATTTATGAGGGGGATGTTATAATTTAAAGGGACCTGGAAGACTTCCCTGAGAAATTAACATTTAAGCTGAGCTCTAGAGCATAAGAAGGAGTTTCTAAGTCAAGAGAGGGAAGGAGAAAAGATGTGGCCCTTTATCCACAGAGGAAAGACAAATATAAATACCCTGAGGCAGGAGATTGGCTGGCCCATTCTAGAAACTGGAAAAGAAGCCTGGGCTGGAGTAGAGAAAGCAAATTGGGGGTAGTGAGAGATGAGTCAGGACAGTTTGAACTGCCAAGTTGAGCAGAGCATGTGGCTGATGGGCACATTCTTCTCACCTCTTGTTAATTCCACATGGATGTCCAATTGTCATCACCAGGAAAGCACAGAGCAAACATGAAATCAGAGCCAGAGGGCTGAGGTGGTGGTTTTCATGGCCAAAGACGTTGAGCTGTGACTGTCCAAGTTACCTGAAGGAGAGGAAGCATTAGGTCTGCTGACCAAGCCAGTAGCAGAACAGTTGTGATCCTGGGTTTGGAGTCTAAAAAAAGAAAAAAACTTGGTTCAAATCCTGGCACTGCCACTTACTATTAACTTGAGTAAAGCAAGGATAATGGTATAGAGAGTGAACACAGAAATCTATAGGGCCAGAGCATAGGAAGTAAAAGGGATGGGGCAGGCACCAGGTTATCAAGAATCTTCATTTAAAAGTCCTAAAGTTCTAAAAAGTTGGGTCTTTATTCTGAGGGCAATGGGGAGCCATCAAGGACTTTTATAAGAAGACAAGACCAGTATTTTTCAACCTCCTTTTGACCTCATTTATACACTTAATAGAGTGGGTTGCTCCTAATGGGTGCTATATTAGTTTCCTAGAGCTGCTTTAACAAATTACCACAAACTAGATGGAGTAAAACAACATAAACTTATTCTCTCACAGTTCTAGAAGTCTGAAATCAAGGTGTCAGCAGGACCATGCTCTCTCTGGTCTCCAAAGAAGACTTTATTCCGTGCCTTTCTCTTAGCTTCTGGTGTTGCCAGGAACCCTTGGCATTCGTTGGCTTGTAGACGCATTGCTCTAATCCCTGACTCTGTCATCACAGCCTTCTCCCTGTGTGTCTGCCTGTTCTCACCTCCTCTTCTTAGGACACCAGTCATTGGATTAGACTACCCTAAGCCAATATGAACTCATCTTAACTTGATTTTATCTGCAAAGATCTATTTCCACATAAGTTCACATTCACAAGTACCAGGGGTTAGGACTTCCACATCTTTTAGGTGGACACAATTCAACCCATCACAGATGCCATTCACAGTTATTATTTCTGTTCATTCATTCATTCATTCATTCATTTGACTGACATTTATTTTGAAGCCACCAGGCACTGCACATTTTAGAAAGAGTACTCTGGTATCTCTGTGGAAAATGGATAATAGATGGACCTGGCTAAAGGAAGCAGGGAAACCAGTTTGAGCTTGTAGAACTTTGGTACTCAAAGAGTGGTCCATGGACCAGCAGCAGCAGCCTCGGCAGGGAGCTTGTTATAAAGGCAGAATCTCAGGTCTCACCCCAACTTACTGAAACATTTAGTTCTACTGAACTAAAGTTGTCAGTGGGTATGGAAATGAGGAATGGACACAAGACAACTAAGGAAATAGAATGCACAAGATTTTGGTTATTGATGGGACGTGGGAAAAGGTGAAGTCAAAGATGACCTTTCCAGGTTCCTGGCTTGGATGACTGGTGCCATCCACCAAGCTAGGAACCCTAAAGAACAGACCTCCTCATGCTTTCCTCCTCTGCCTCCACCTGCTTTTTCCCTCCCTGAAGCTTGTTGTTGCCTGGGGTTCTTGACCTGTGGTGTTTCTCTTTTGACACACCTGATCACAAATGCTTCAAGCACTCCCTCCTGCACACACATAATAGCCTGCCCAAGGTCCCAAAGGCACATCACACTCAATTCAGCATCTTTCTCTCAAAACCTATTCCTCCTGAGTTAATCTCCCAGTTAATAGAATAGCATATAGTTATGTTTAGTGAAGGGAGAGACCTGGATGTCACCAGTGATTTTAGCCTCTTCTTCCCATATGAAATCAATCACCAAGTCATTACACTCTAACATCTGCCCCCTCCTCGCCAGTCTCTCTGCTCCTGCATTAGTTTACTATTGCTCATCCAAGGTTTTACAATTTTCTCCTTATGTTCTCCCTACTCCCCTCTAGTGATTGCTTCTCAGCCTTTTGCTAAGATCAAGTGAAGTGTCTCCCCTCTTGTTGACTTACCTGCCTGACTCCCCCACCGGGCCTTCTTCCATATAACATCTAAAGAGATATTTCCAAAACACAAACCTAATAAATAAAAGAAAAAATAAGTTAAAAAATAAAACACAAATCTGATGATGTGATCCCCATTTGATACCCTCCAGTGGCTCTTGGGTATGCCATTCAAGGCCTCCTACAGCCCCACCCATGTTCAACTTTCCAACATACTGGGCATTCTTGTCACCTAGCAACTAGGCCACTTGGAATAAAAATATGAATCAAACAGTAACCTCAAAAATCCTATATTGATTTTAACTCATTGAAACCGTAGGAAATGAATTTATCTACAAATTCAGAGCTTATTGGATCCCCAAAATATTCACCACTGAAGTGATGAAATGCCTCATCAGTAGATGTTTCTTGATTGCCCTTTCCATGGACAGTGCTACTCTAGGTGCTCTAGGAAGTTTACAGAGTAAGAAAAGGCAAAACTCTCTTATTTGAAGGCCCAGGAAACACCTTTAGCTTCTTATTCCCTAAACTACTATCAAAGCATCATCCAGAAGTAGCAGGGCCTCTTGAATCCTACATTAGGAATGTCTATCCATATGGGATTAAGTGGTTCCCATGAAAAATTCAGGAATAACTGCTGTTATTAAATGCCTGCCAGCTCACTAATTCTTTACCTCAACCCTCAGGAGTTTGATATCATCCCACTTTACAGGTGAAGGGACAGGGTTGTTTTCATCTGATTTACACCCAGTAGAGGCAATTGTATGTGGTTCACCATTCCTGGAACATGATGCATTGCATGATAAAATGAATGAATGAAGCAACTAGTTAGTGAATGCTAGAGCTGGTATCAAAACCCAGGGTGGTCTGACCACAGAGAGGCTGCTCTCCGTTCATCAAAGAAAACTCATCATAGAAGAATGTCTGGTTCTTGAGTGGCCTGCAAACACCCCTTTTTGTCCACTCTCTCTGTGCTCTCTGTGAGGTTGAAAAGAGTAGAACAAAAATCTGACTAATCTCATAACAGTACTAGGAAGAAAACTTAAGGAACATTTTATGAAATATGGCACTATAAAGTGATTAAAGGGTGATTCCTGATACTGGCATATCTAGACCATTAACTGTTCCTCTATGGATGTTGAATATCCATGATTTTTTTAAGATTAAGGAAACAGTCTTATCAAATTCCCTTGCTTCATTTCACACCATTCTCACCATTTCGTGTCATCCTTCCTGTCTTGATGGTAATGGGGATATGAGTGATTTCCACGTAACCTTCAGAGGGGTTGTTATGAGGTCACATAGATCCACATGTTTCAGAGATTTACATCTAACACCCCTTGTGGGAAAAATTACATTAACTAAAATGAGGTGAATTAGGTCCAGGTTTAGACATTGCCTATTAAACAAAATCTATTACACTGTCAAAGACACTAAATTGCTTAATTCAACATTTTCAATGTGAGAAGTTAATGTTGGTGGAAGAGTTAAGCATATTATACATTTATCATCCAGAAAGACAGAGATATGAAAATGTCTAAACCATTAGCCACATAATAGCTTCAAATGCTTTATTCTGGTAACCTTAAATTGGTTAAATTATGAAATCACAATTAAGAATAATTATCCCTACAGTAGTCGAGGAGATGTGTAGACCCCTAGAAGAAGGAGACAGCTCAGCTCAGGAATATGTCAGCTCATGACCCGAGTCCATCTGAATAGTGAAGGGCTCACCAGTTTTATGTCTCTCTGATAACATTTCATAAAGTATCAAGGAATCATTTGGGACAATGAACAAAGAAAATACGTGAAAACCTAATCCAAACCTACACCCATCTAAACCAGGATGAAAACTACAGAATGAATTTTTGCTGTTCTTGTTTAAATTAACATGCCTGACATTAAATTCTTCACTTATTTTCTAAGCCATCCATTTACAAACTGTAAACCCTGGATTTAAAAAAGACTTCACATCCATAGATTTGAATAAAGATGCCAGAATAGAAATCAAAGGTGGAAATAGAGATTCAAAATCAGTAAGTGCATTATTCAGTACCTGAACCCCAGAGAAGCACCACAAGTCATGAGGACTCAGAAATAAAAGGAAGAGAAATGCAGTGATGGGATAGGGCAGGTTTACTTTTTTTTTTTTTTTTTTTAGGAGGTACATGGGATTGAACCCAGAACTTCGTACATGGGAAGCAGGTACTCAACCACTGAGCCACATCTGCTCCCCCTGGTTTACTTTTAAACCTTAGAAAGTGGGGAAAATGGGAGCCCTAAGTTGTTGGAGGGCACAAAGACACCAGAAATCACGGGGGAAAGAGGAGAGGGGAAGTGTGTTGGTAAGAATTCCAGAAAGTAGGAAAAGAACAGGAAAATGAACATCCCAGAGGCAAAAGTAACTTACTTGCCTAGAGGAGCTAAGGCGCCTGGTTTCTGGTTCTCCACTCTACTCCACCACCACCCCAACCCATGACAAGCCTTTCTGACCTCAATGTCAGGAACACATGAAAGAGGATAAAGCGTTGAGCAAACCCCTGGGATTCTAAAAAATGAGAGTCACTCTTCAGAGAAAGACAGAGCTTATCCATCGCCCATCCCCAGACTTCACTGGAAAAGCCCCTTTCTCCTTCTCTAAAGGGCAAAGCTAACCAGGCCCCAAATATCCCAGAATAGAGGAAAGAAGTCACAAGAGCATGGTAGTTCCCACATGCACATGGGACTCAGAACCTGCCACAAAGCCTATCATGAACACCAGCCTTTATGCAGGCAAAGCGAAACTGCTTCTCCCTCATGGGCCCTCTTCCTTTCTTTGTCTAAACTGTGGCTCATGAACCCACGGAGGCCATGACACCACCCTGGGTGAATTATAGGGCTGGTCCACACATCTCTCCAATGGGGAGGTTGCAGAGGAAATCCTAGGACTTAACCATTCATCTCACCACCGCCAACTGTGCTACTATCTACAGCCTCCTACCTCCCATGGCCTTCCCTGCAACACCAAAGTATAAAGCCCAAAGAGAAGGAGACTATTTCCTAGGGAAGCCCACTACATCGAGTCATTTGTTCAAAACAGCACATTTGTGGAAAAAGGATAAACTCCCTAAATAATACATTGAACATCAAAGCCCCCCACTCCCAACCTCCAAGAGCTGGAAATCATCCAAGGATAGAAGAGCAGCTTCAGGTAAGGAAGAGAAACTTACACCCAAAACATTACTCTGAGGAGTAGCACATCCTGATGTGCCTGAAAAGCTAATAAAGCCTTTCTGAGGCTTCCTGGAGACCCTAGCCATGAGAGGAAAAATAAAGAACCACTGTGAAAGTTATCTCTGCCAAGGAATTTGTTCATTTGATTGCCAAAGTATTTTTCAATGGCTGGGTGGACTAAGAGCAGATTTAGCACCAAGAAGACACACACTCAAGCCAGGTGTGGCTTCTTTCTGATCAGGCTAAAGGAGCCCATAGGGCAGAGAGAAGGGCATTGCCATTTACAGAGTAGGAAGCACGTGAGGGCATTGCTAATATGAAGAAACCCAAATGCCCTTATTGCAGCCTGGCCTTTCCTCCCCTTGCTGCATTGATCATGCTCCCAAATTCATTTAACTCCACAGCATAACCAGTTGGTTTCCACTCAACATGTTTATTAAAATATTGAGTAAGAATTGGCAGTGTTGGTCGAATAAGGCTGGCACCGGCAGAATGCCCACATGGTGTTTTGACAAGAGCCGTTCAAAGGAGTCCTCTGAACCAGTGCCACAAAGGTTTTCGTTCCCAGGAGTAGTGAAGCAGAAATAGCTTGATTATTTGCTGAGCATTTACCCAAGCATAATTATACATGATAGGCAGATGAATTCCAAGAGGCAAACTTAACTTTAAATCTCTCACTAAAGCTGAAAGGAGCCTTTGATTTTGAGCATTTTGGTGGAAGACAATCTGCCAGCAGAAACCCATCTCTGTTTGGCATAATGGGTGTTGTACAGCAAGATCAAATTGGGGGAAATGCTTTAGCTGAAATTATTCAGTGGGGCCCTCATGTCTGGGCAGCAAGGAACAAGATCAACAATGTCTTGGCAGGATAGAATAGTAGCAAATACCAAGAGAATTTACCTACTCAGAAAAAATAAAGAGGGAGGGAGGGAAGGGGAAGCAGGGGAGGATGGGAGGAAGGGAGGAAGGGAGGGAAGGAAGGAGGGAGGGAGGGAAGGGAGGAAGGGAGGAAGGAAGGAAGGGAGGAAGGGAGGAAGGGAGGAAGGGAGGAAGGGAGGAAGGGAGGAAGG
>JAKSZT010053764.1:38377606-38420773 GCA_026826555.1 Tolypeutes matacus | reverse complement strand
AGGAAGGGAGGAAGGGAGGAAGGGAGGAAGGGAGGAAGGGAGGAAGGAAGGAAGGAAGGAAGGAAGGAAGGAAGGAAGGAAGGAAGGAAGGAAGGAAGGAAGGAAGGAAGGAAGGAAAATCCAATACACCTTACTAGTCTGAATTAGTGGGCATTCCTCGGACTCATCACTCTGTAAATTCACTGAGTAATTGTGCAAATTCTCTGGACAGCTGTCAGACATTTATCTCCTCCCCACCTTCCCATCCTCCATGGGAAAGCTTGCTAAATTAAAAGTGATGGATGGTGTGTAGAGAATGCTACCATTTTTTGGTAAAGGAGTTGGTCATCAATATATATTGTATTTGCTTGAATTTCATGGCTGCTCATGCATCCCAACTGGAAGGATACACAAGTAACTGAAACAGTGGTTTCCCTGGGGTGGAGATGGAGGACAATCCCAGGGATTTAATTCTGCGTGTTACTGGGACATCCCCAGATCTCAGCAAAAGTTGAGACGGTGACAGCTACTTGGCCCTTGGACCAATGGTTTGAAAGCCCCAAACCTGAAATATAAAGCAAAGAAAGTCTAAATGTAAACAGCCTTCCAATTAAGGAGTAAATGAGACCCTTAGAAAACTTGGCAGGTAGAAGCACTCAAGGATCTGTGAAATGTAACAGTTAAGACATCTGCTCGGTGGTCAGACTTAAACAGGATACTGATTCACCCTCACTCTCAGTTTCCTCCTCTGTGAAGTTGGTATGGTAAAGATATAAAGATGGGATGGTAAAGATACAAAGATGGGATACAGAGAAAGCACCCAGCCTGGGTGAGAAGCGCTGACAGGGGGGTGGGGGGTAGGGATCAACAATCCTTACTCTTCTATCCAACCCCATCCTGCGGCCACTGCTTAGAGCACCCTTTAGAGAAAAAAAAAAAAAAAAATAGCCACGAGACTAAGATTTCAGCAAACTCTCTAACTCTCTAAGTGATCACAGGACTGGATCACTGGATGACTTGAGAAATGTTTCGGCTCTTCAGAGGATAGTACAGCTGAGAGGGAAATAAATATGGCTTTGAAACCAGGGAGACAGGCTTCAATCCGACTCCTTCTACTTACTTACTGTGTGACTTCACACAAGTTAGTTAATCTCTCTGATCCCCATTCTCTTCATCTGCCAAAGAGAGGTGACACCAGGATCTACTCACAGGACTGCTTTGAGGATTTAATGCGACTGCTGGATGTGTGCAATATGGCACCCAGAACAGAGGCAGCACCTAAAAGGGAGACCTGTTCATTGAAGTGAGAATCTAGAGGTGATGGCAACAGACCAGAATCCAAATGAATAGCTCCTTCCCCACCCATAGTTGTTGGTATTACTGTTATTCATTTTACCTTTAGTTCTTTGCGTTAACACTGAAGCCATGATTTTTTTGTTGTTTTTTCAGGCATGATATTTGAAAGCTGAAGAATGCTGCAGGGCCAATGTGGAAAGCATCTTACTCACTTTGCCAAGGTGGACATAGGGCAAACTATCAGCCTTATTGCTCCATATCCTCAGGAATCTCAGAAACTGCTTACACTGTGGACCTAACACCCCATCCTTGATATGGCAAGATTATTTTCAGTTATAATCATATTACATGAGCAATAATTATTTTCTTGGTTCATTCTTTAGTTTTAAAACAACTAAAAAAGAGGAACATCCCTTTTTTTTGGCGGGGGGGTGGGCATGGTGTACCCGGGCTGGGGGTTGAACCCAGAACCTCGTAAGTGGGAAGCCGGCACTCAGCCACTAAGTCACATCAGCTTCCCTGAGTTGGTTTTTTCATTTGATTGCTTGTTGTTTGTCTTTTTCATTTTTAGAAAGTATCGGGAACCGAACCCAGGACCTCCCATGTAGAAAGCAGGCACTCAAGGGCTTGAGCCACATCCAACTCCCCAAAATGTCCTGTTTTAAAAATATTATTCAACATTTAGCAAAATATTTCATTTAAAAACCAAAATTTGTATTTACTAAACAAAAAGTTTACATTTTGTAGTTACTGTTTTATGTTTTAAGTACTTCCAATCCAAAAGAAGATTCTGGCTCCATGGGTCAATCTGCTATTTTGTAAAATTCTGCCTATTAAAAAATAAAAATATTTTTAAAAATTGAAATAACTCAGATTCTGAGTCTTTGACTCTATAGTCACTGTGCTATTGTCAATCATTCCAAACCTACCATTTTTTAAAGATATATTTATTTATTTTACTTTTATCCATTTTTACCACCCTCCCCCCATTTTTGCTGTTTTTGTGTCCATTTGCTGGGCAATTCTCTATGTCTGTTTCCTGCCCTCTCTTCTCATCCTTCTCCTCCTGTCTTCACCAGTATTCAATCCTGGGAACCTCTGATGTGGGAGAGAGGTATTCTGCCACCTGCACCACCTCAGTTCCTGGTTTTTCGGTGCATCTCGTCTTGGCTGTCCCTTGTACCACTCTCCTGTTACGTCCTCATCTTGCTGCGCGGCTAGGCGGGGCCTCACAGCACACCAGCTTGTGGGACCTGGCGGCCCATGTGCCTTCTGTATTTTTCTTTATTTTACCAAGAGGTCCTGGGGATTGAATCCAGGTCCCTCCATATGGGAGACGGACACCCAGCCATTTGAATCATATCTGCCCTCCATCAAACCTACTATTTAAACACAAAAGTATGCAGCACCACAGGGGGTGGAGACACGTTCTTTGCCCAAAGCCAGCTCCAACCATTTCCAGACCTTTACCGCATTTACTCTCAAGACAATGTGTATAGGTGAGTCTGTGCATCAGAGGTCACTATATCACCAGGAGTTCTTCAAATTAACTTCCATGTCAAATACAATGTTTACCAAAGAGGAAGCACATAACAAAAATGTGCTAAATTTTTATATGTATATATATGTGCTAATTTTTTATATGTATATATATGTGCTAATTTTTTATATGTATATATATATGTGCTAATTTTTATAGGTATGTATTATAAAATCCCAACAGTAATTGTAATAATTGTTTAGAACTTATACCAACATAATATTTTTTGAGGTAAGAGTGTTTTTATCACTGACGTTGTTTAGAATGGTCCATGCATGGTGATAACAAAAAGCAAATGGATGTTTAATGGTTTTATTATTTTTTTAAAATTCTCCATGGGCATTGCCGGAACCCAGGGCAGACCACTCCCAACCAAACACTCCTGCATGGGGATCCCTCACCCACCCGTCAATCCAGTGGCCATGGTTCCCAGCTCCCAACCTTGGCACGTTGAAAGTAGCGATTCATATGAATCAAGAAAGTACACGCTGATGAAACAATTCCTATAGTCCTTCTCTCTTGTTTTTCAGGCCCTTACCCTTGGGATTGATTTTCATGTGGTCTAAGACATTTTGGTTGACATTTGAAACAAACAAGAGGGTGTCACCAGAGGAAAGCTAGCTAGTAGCCTGGTAGCCAAGGACCTCACTCAGTGGGCAAATACTATGGTGATGAATTTACCGTGGCTCAGGTTGGCTCCACAGCCTTGCAGGTCTAGGGACTGGGCTTTTCCACTACCCCGGGGATGTCGGATGCTCCAGGATTAAAACCAGTGAATAACCCAGAATGGTCCGTGTATCACAGGGAATGTGGCATTCCCATGCCTGGAAGGCTAGCTCCCCTGTCTGGCTCTTCTCTGTGGCAGACCTTTGTCACTCTTTCTTTATTCAGGGACTTTGTCCCTTCACGAGTGGCATCTCCCCAGGTAGAGTCAGAGAACATGCCTTCCCAGACTTCCTTGAAGCTAAGGTAAAGTCTTGTGACTTAGACTTTTCCAACCAGATACACCCACATATGATTTCGACCTGGCAGGGTGCAGAATCTGACTTTTCTTGAAGAATAATGGCATTGGCGATATTTTAAGAGCAGCAGTGGCCAATAATTGGGTATCTGCTCTCCAGCATCAATCTACTATATCTTTGACCAGGGGTGGCAGCAGTGGGATCAACCCTAGAACCCTCCCAGCATGAGGTCTGTTCCAAGCAGCCGAGCACCCAAGACGAACCCTCTGGCCCTCCCAGAGGTGTGCAAGCTAGCCAAGATACCGTAATAAACTTCATTTCTGTTTAATTTAGCCAGAGAGGGTTTATTATTTCCAGTATCCCAGGAAGCCAGATTAGTAACAATAACCTTGTATGTAGAACATATAATTCAGGTGGACAGTACTGAGGGATATTTTGTGCAAGACAAGATAATTACTGTTTATAAGACAGCACCTCTCTCTGATTTCACTGTGTCCCCAAGACAAGTATCCTACGCCAAACAGCGATGTTCATGCATGGGTAGAGTGTACTTCTCTTAACCCCACTTTTTAATGCCATAGTAAATATGTTCTCCTTTTACTACATTAATATTACTTATTGAATTACAAGTCAAGGAGCTGTTCCCATGGGCCAATGCTTCCCATTTAATTTTATTTAGGTAGTTTAATTTATCTCTGCTTAATTAGGCAACCTTATTTCAAGATTCCCATAGGCCAACTCCTCCCATTTAATTTTATTTAATAAGCCTAATTTATTTCTATTTAATTAGTCCATCTTATTTCTAAGTTATTGGTGGGCATCTCACTGTTATTCTCATATATCACCTTGAGTTGAAATAAGTTTATGGAGTCTTTTTTTTTCTCAAGGTTTCTAAGGATAAAGTAGACTCATTGCAGTGTGAACTAAAGATCTTACTCAAAGCAATTGAGTTTCTCCATACTCACTCTCCATGAAATTTCACCAAAAGCTGAAAAGTGTTGTAGGAAATCCATCTATCTGAACACTTGAAAGGCTTCCATTTTGTTTCAAAATAGCAGAACAAACCACAGATCAAATGTAAGGTTCTACTACATTGGATAAAAATTACTCATCCACTTTTAAGTTGTTATGACATACCCCTAACATTAACTGATGAGAAGTCCTGCTGATAAAATAGCTCACAACTGGTCAAAAATCCTATAACTCTTGGGTGATTTTCAGGCAGCCCTGCCAAGGCAAAGGGATGAACAAGTGGCCCCTTGAATTCCACAGATTTCAAAAGTCTAGAATTTTCTATGATCAGACACTTATGGGACCTTTAGGAGCCTGGATATAGTTAAATTTTTTTTCTAGCTTATGAAAAGTTATTGCCAGGCAAGGTAACTGCTAGCACTATATAAGGCTAATTTGTAATACAGCTTTCTTGCCAATATAGCTTTGTTTGTTGTATTGTTTATCTTTGCTCTATTTGAGTTTCACAGTTTGAACTAAATTTTACCTAGAGGGCTGATTTTGACAAGTTCACTGCATTCAGAAGATTTGTCAGCTGTCAAAAAAGTTTTCCCTTGGACTTTCAAACATCCTGTTTTACTTTTGACAAGAAAATGTTCCCTAAGTCATTTAAATCATACACCAAAAGTAAGCCAGAAGCTTTGAGGGAAATATTCTATACTGGGCCAGGATGGAATTTCCTTTAAAAGAAGGAAAATAATATGCTTAGGGCTGGAAAAGACTTTTATGAGACTCACTCCCAAAAAGGAAATTTTGAATGAAAATTAAATGTTTATTAAATATTGTTTGACATAGCAGAATGTTTTTTTAAAAATGAAGTTTTCTGGCCATTTTTTTTCCTATCCTAGGTTTCAAGAGGCGGATTGACTTAAAATTGTAAACCAGCAGACCCAGCAAGCTTGTAGAAATCTCTGACATCCATTAGTTGGTGTCATAATCATAGCAGCAAGTTGCAGTCAAATGCCCCAACGATCATTATCTGGCCCTATGTTTTCCAAACTTGTTATTCAGAATTTTTGCCATATTGTATACTACCTGCATTAGTGTTTACTTTTTCTTTTACATTAACTTTCTGTAAACTGTCACACGTTTTATACCTAAGTAAATGTGACTTTTTCTTTAGCATTAATTTCCATGAAATCAAGGATTTGATATATGTGATAAATACTAGCTAGATGCTCTCTGGTTGTATTTCCTCTTCCTAGGGACACAGAAAGACTACATTTCCCAACTTCCTTGCATTAGGTGGGTACCACCTGCATCCTGGCTGTGTAAGTCAGCCAAAGGGGTGCCGATGCAAAATACTAGAAATCAGTTGGTCTTTATAAAGGGTGTTTATTTGGGGTAGAAGTCCACAGTTACCAGGCCATAAAGCATAAGATTCTTCCCTCACCAAAGTCCATTGCCACGTGGTGGAACAGGACAGCTGCCATTGTTTGCCAGGGTTCAGTCTTCTTGGGTTCCTCTCTTCCTGGGGCTGTGTTTCTCTCCGGGCTCAGCTCCTCTGGTTCCTCCACAGGGTCAGCTGTAGACTATGAGGCTCTCTAGGCTTTGCTTCTCTCCACAAGGCCAGCTGTAGACTATCAGGCAAATGGCTCGTCTCTATCCCGGGGCCTTCTCTCCTTCCTCATGACCAAGCTCCTCTGTCAGCTCCCCGGGCTCCAGCATCAAAACTCCAACATCAAAACTGCTCCCTCTGTTCTTTGCCTTGCCTTTTATATTTGATTCCCCCACCCACCAAGGGATGGGGCTCAATGCCCTACTGAGGTGGCCCAATCAAAACCCCAATTATAATTTAATCAGGCCCAGATGAACAGATCAGTTTACAAACATAATCTAATATAGATTTTTGAAATTCATAATTATATCAAACTGCCAAACGGCTACACTGGCCGATGGAATCTAGGCAGAAATGATATACATCTCTTAGAAGCCTGGCCTCTAACACATCCTGCCTGCTCTTCCTTGCTCTTGTTCGGCCATCTGTGTGAATAGAAACAAAGTACTGTGAGATGGCAGAGCCCAGTTTCCTAACTGTTTGGAGGCACATTGGCCAGAAGAGAATCTGTCCCTGCATTAGACTTTACATGAGCAATAGCAAATAAACTATCTATTGTGTTAAGATTATGCAATCTAACTGTTACACCACCTGGCCTAGCCTACCTTGACTAGTACAATATATAAATTATACCTTTGTCTAATCTACAAGAAAATAAATTCCCTAATGATCAAAGAAATGCTTATTCATGTACCTCCTAAAATCATCTTGTGTACAAGTGATACACAAACCAAACTTTGGGAAACAGTGATCTGATCTAACCTCTCATTTTAAAATATGAGAAAATTTGTGAGCCCAACTCTGCTGCTGAACTTTCTCCAGGGGAAAGGACAGTGGTTTGCAATGGAGCATTTTTGGAAAGAGTGGGGTCTGAGGCAGCAACTATATGGATAAGTTCTTCACCAGCTTCTCTAAGCACGATGTCCAGGATCTATGGTGGGAAGTTTCCAGGAGCTATCAACTACTGGTTCTCACCAGTGCTGGAGATTGAACCCAGGACCTCGTATGTGGGAAGCTGGCGCTCAACCACTGAGCCACATTTCCCCTAAGTTGGTTGTTTACACTTGTTTGCTTGTTGTTTGTTTTTTTGTTTTTAAGGGCGCACTGGGGACTGAACCCAGGACCTTCCATGTGGGAAGCAGGCGCTCAACCGCTTGAGCCACATCCACTCCCTTTTTAGATAATCTTGGTGACTACTGCCCCAAAAGATTTATTACAAAAGGTGTCAGGAAATCAAGTCCTGTCCAGGCATCTCTCCCTCCTTTTCTCTCTTTCTTTCTCTCTTTCTCTCTCCCTCCCTTCCTCCATCACAGAGTTTCCAGAATCTGCTTCAATCATAATCTCTTCTATGAGGATCAGCTTCTTGGGTTTTTTCCTCTACAACACAGCAGGGTGAGAGGATTGCAAGGGTAGGGTCCTAAGGCCATATTCTAGCCTAACTCTGTATGACCTTACAAACACAGAGCCCTTCACCACAAGATATAATCTGTTTCTGTGTCTTAGAATTTAAATCCAAGAGATAAAAATAGGATTGATCTGTCTTGGCCCAATTAGTTGTTGACTACAGGGTGACAGGGAGGAAAGGAAAGAAAGGGGTCAATGTCTCCAACAGGAGAGATGGAGATTGGGGAGGCTGGGGAGATGTGAGGGGCAGTAATGGTCAGTTCATCTAGTACAATAGAGAACTATGGAATAATAGAGCAGGGGCTGAAAACACAGCCTCCAAGTAAATTAAAGATGTTCCACTTCGGGAATCTGGCTCACCACTTGAAAATTTCATTTTATCTGAGCTAACCTTTTCTTTAAAGGGTCAATCCAATTACTCAGGACATATACCCGTGGCTTTCTGATAACCCCATCAATCCTCAGAGGAGATATCTAAAAAGGGGGGCTGAAAAGAGAAGCAGAGTCTCAGTTTCATGGGAGGTCCAAATGGCTACTCCACATGGATTGTGGTTTAGAATTACAGTTCAATGGGACCTGGATGAGAATTGTTCATGAAAACTGCAGGGAGATCCCTGGTCGTCCCACATCTCTGTATTTGGTGGGGCTGTGAAGGACTATTACATTTCTGCTACCAATTTGTCCTAAAAGACATTTTCAGTTTTTTAAATGCCAAGTGTTCATAAATTTGACCAATGACTAACAATATAAGGTCTTTATTGCTGTTATTTTTTAAAATTCCAGCTTGCTGCATTTCAGAGTTCTCTGAGAAAGAGCATAAATGTGTATAAATTCTATCCTGGGAGCCAGTGTGGTACAGGTCCACGATTCCTTGTCCAAAATTATGACACCCAAAGCCATGAAAAAAAAAAAATTATAAGGTAAAGTGCAAAATCATTTAACAGCCGAAATATGAGACAATTTGTACTTTTTATTTATTCCATTTACTTTGAATGTTGATATGTTTCACTGCTAAAATATTAATGGGTTTGATTGCAAGAGGCTGCCTCAGACCCCACTGGGAGTATTAAGTCATATATGGAATATGTATCATTTCACCATTCTATACCCTACTGAATTTCAAAGCACATCTGGCTGGAAACCTTTTGGATAAGGAATCATAGACTTGTTTGATAGAAAAAGCAAGACCTTTGGGTCCAGAGAGAGAGTCCTGAATTTGAATTCCCTCTCTAGTTGTGTGGCAGGTAACTTAACTTCTCTGACCATCACTTTCCTCCTCGGTAGAATGGAGCTAACAATAGCAACTACCTCAGAAGGTGGTAGCCGGGATTAAAGGAGACAAATGACAAGGAACGAAAAAATCTCCCTGGTACCTGGTCTATGCACAACAAAGGGTACAGTCGTTCCTCTTATAAAAGCCCCTCCCCTTTCCATAGAATCAAGGCATGGTATTATGAAAATCAACACCCATAAAGTACAGAAAAAAAATTTTTAAATCACTCACAATAAATGGAGGACACAAAAGCAGATATCTCAGGAGACTGACAGGATAATTTATCAGACATGTCATCCTCTTCTCACGGGTAGTGTTGAGAATGTGGCTGTGAAATGAAGACCAATAATAACAGAAATCTAGCCTCATATGTATCTCTTTATACTTCTCTTGGATTGATTTTTTTATGGCCTATTAACAGATGCTAGCAATCGGCGCAATTATGTGGGCAGGTGGGCAATTTCCTTTCTCCACTGGTCCTGTCATCCTGGTAAGTGATTGGTCGTAAGCAATGCCAGCATTATTGACCGTATCGACTTCCAGAGTCCCATGCTATGCTTTATTATTTGTTCCTCTTTTGAGATGTACTCTTTGCTTAAAGACTTCACCACACTCCAGTCAACTGCAAAGGCCATGAAGAGTTGGGATATTATCTCTTAATGTGGAACCTATGCACATGAAAACCACAAGAACATGTATGTGGATTTAATGAAATCTGCTTAAACTTATGGAGAAAAGGACAGCCAGGAAATAGTTATATAAGAAATTTTGACTTCTTTTTTTGAACAATATTTTTGATAAACTGTAAGAGTGCAAAGGAGTCATTATGCTTTTAGACCTCTTCAGTACAAAATATGATTGATTGCTAGTTTCTGTTTGTAGTTCCGTGTTACAAAAAGATCATGAGGCAGCCTCTTGGGTCCCCCAGAAGGAGCATTGGGACTGTAGCAATGCCTTCCATAGGCATGGATTTGAGAAATCGGCAGCATGCACAGCACAATTTTGCCAATCTCACTTTATATTTTCCAAGCGTTTTTCTCTAGCCATCCATTGACCCATCAGCCATGTACCCATCCATCCATTTATCCATTAGCACAATTTTATTGAGAACCTTTTCTCTGCCAATTGCCAAACTATCTCTGGGGATGCAAAGATGGATCAGACACAGCCTCCAGTGGGTGAATAGTTTAACTGTTCAAGATTAACTGTTATACTAAAAACCTCATCACCAACACTGGAGCACAAACCCTCTTAAGGAATGTGAGATCTGATCCCTGGAGATCCTCTTGTTACTGAGAGAGCTGAGATGAGGATAGGTCTGCAGGCTTAGAAGGAGGATCTGGGACACAGTGGATTCTGCAAAATAAAGGGAAGAAAAGTTTGAAATTTCCTGGAGAACCTGAAGAAAATGGGGACAAGCACCAGCAAAACTGAGCTCTACATGGAGGGAAATGCTGAGAGCTGGAATATCAGATGGCTGAGTGGGGAGAGGTGTTTCAAGGGAGGAAGTTATGGCTTCTAGAGTCGGAGAAGATTTCACAAGGTAAGTGGCAGTTGGGCAAAAGTGTGAAGGGGTTCCTATATTATTATTGCATAATAAAGCACCCTAAAACCTTAGTGGCTTAAAAACAACAATTATTTCATTATTTCTCACAGTTTCTGTGAGTCAGGATTCAGGAAGAACTCAGTCAATTGCTGAGGCTGGGGAGAAGACCTGGAGCAGCTGGCTACTGGTGCAGCATTTCTCTCTCTTCATGGAAGCTTGGGGCTTCTCCATGCGGGCTTGCTTGAGCTTCCTCACAACGTGGCCGCTATAGGGTTATTCGATTGTTTATATGGTGGCCTGAGCCTCAGAATAAGTCTATAGCTAAAATGCCCAAGAGAGAAGTGGCGTTGCTTTTTTTTCCTAGCCTTGAAATTATGCAGTATCACTTTCACCAAATTCTATTGGACACAGAGATTCATTCAAGAGAAGCAGAATTAGATTTATTAGGTAAAATAAAATGGCCGCCTGCATTGGGCGTTGCCAGGACAGAACCCCTTTCTGAGAAGGGCTTTTCCAGAAGACAAAAACAATTAACCTGCAGGGGATGCAGGGGATTTCCGAGGACATGGAACACACCCTACAGAACTGCAGATAAGCAACACCTGGTGATAAACTAGTTTAGATCCAATAGAGACATTTTATCAGAAAGGATAAGCATAGCACACTAATCAATATGTATCTGTTCCCCACTTTGTAAGAGACCCCCTCCCCCCATATAAAATGGAAACCTCATGTCAGCCAATCAGAACATTTCCTCACTTGTTTCTGCATTCACGGCATAGGAACTTCCCCTTTCCACTCCCTACCACTTTCTGAATGGGATGCTGCCCCATTCATGAATTGCTCAATAAAGCTATGAGATCCTAAATTAAATGGCGTTGAAAAGTTTTTCTTGTATCATACTGCACCTCGTGATGGGAGAGTGGCAAAGTTCTAAAGAACATGTGGATATAAGCTATTGTTATGGTCACCTTTGAAAAAAAAAAACATTCTGTCCCAAAGGCTGGGGGTTGAGAAATCAGGTCCTCCCTAAATACCTGAGTGCTAACTGCTCCTGCAACCAACCAAACATCTCCCCCCAGTCCCACAGTATGAGATACCAGAGAGAACCAAATGAGGTAGCCCTCCCCAGCAGCCCCCGCCACAGTGAACTTGGCACCACTGTCACCATGCTGCCCTACCCCCTCATCTCCTTAACCTCCCAGGACCACTGTTCTTCGTTCACTGCTTGTTTTCCCAAGTTCTGCTCATCTTTCCCCACTGCCCGGAGGCTGAACTGATGGCCCTTTGCATGTCATCGGGCCACTAAATTATGTACTGGCCTCAAGCCTTCAGCACTGCTCCTTGCCAGCCTCCCTCCTTCACCCCTTCAGAGCCCAGCTACCATCTCCCATTCCCTGCGCTCATCTCCTTGATGGGACTCTGTCAGTCACACTCAGTTGGGCAAGAATTGCCACAATCTACTGCGTCTCTGCTCCTTGCAGTACTGCATGCGTTCACACACACACATACACACGCACGCACTTGGTAAGACCACCTACTCCTGACCACAAAGAATGGCCTTCAGAGCCACACACGGGTGCTTATTGATTTTCTCTTCTCTCGGCTTTTCATTAGTGCCCACAATTGCTCTTTCCACAACAGCTTCCTTTACCTAGCTCTCTTTAAAATGAGATTTGTGGCCAGAGCAACCCCAACTGTTTTCTTTGGTACTTGTGAGACTCAGCAGAGCTCTCCTGAACCCCAGCTCATCTTGAATTTCTTGTTGAGACACCATGGGGCTGCACGTGAGTCCAGAGACTTACTCTGCCATCCTCTTCCTAACAGGCCCCTTCGATTGCAATGAAGAAGTAGAATTCTGCATCTGAAAGACTAAATTGCATTTTCTCAACCTGAGAGAGAAACCACATACTCAGTGTGTGGAGGTCCTTTTGGTAAAGAATGTTAATGCACGTGAGCCTCACTATTTAAGCTAGTCCAGCTTTTAAAGGACCACATTCTGACCCTCACTTGCCTGACCCTTGTCCTATGCTGCCCTGAGACATGGGTAAAATAGAAAGTCATCTACATTTCAACATGTCCATAATTTTGCTCAAACCACATGGCCCCACCAGAAGGGATTCGGCAATTCTTCTTAATTCGTCCTCATCATGTATTATGTGTATGTGTATTCACACACACATTATGGCTGACATCCTAAAAGAAGCCCACTGGAACACAATTATCTGCAAATGAAATGACTATACCATCCTAATTTTGTAAAAGTAGTGCTCTTCGTGTTTTAAGAATTATCTTCTTATCTGGATAGGCCATATATGGAGGAACTTAGAAATGGAATTCAAATCATAATTGACTTAAATAGAAATAAAGAAAACCATTGTAGAAACAGAACTCGGCCATTGACTCCTGCTTGATTAAAAGAAAAAGAAGTGGCAGTCATGGGAACTTAGAAAAAGGAGTGTTGCTCCCACCCTGCCCCCCACACCAGCTCTGTGTTGTACTTTAGTATGAAGGGTGGGTGTGTGTGTATATATATATATATAAACATATATATGTATATAATCACTATTGCAGACAGAATCCTGAAGCCCCATGCCTCTGAGGCATACTGCTGCTGTCCTGGACCCTGGTCCATGCCCTCCCATGACCTTCAAATAGTCTGACTTCCTCTAAACTTGTCCAAATGGAGAGAATATGCAGAGCCTTCTAAAATAGATTTATCAGTTTGTTTTATTTATCTGTTTTGTTTTTAGGTAAAGCCACTGGGATTTTCAATTTCTCCTAAATTGAGATATGCAGGGGAAAAAAAAAAAAAACGCTGCCCAAATGGGAACTATTTCAGGCCCCTTTCAAAGTCATCAGATCCAAATTACTTTCAAGTGGGTTTTAATATTTAATTCATTGTGCATACCAACAGTCAAAAAAAACTTGATACCTGCAATTCTGATGATCTCTCTGGATGACTGACACATCATTTGCTTTTGAAAGAACTTAAATGCTTATCCAGTTTTGTTTTTCTTTTGTTTTTAGTTTTTTTAATTTACTTTATTTTTTTAATCCCCCCTCCCCCAGATGGTTCTCTCGTCTGTCTTTTCATTGTTTGTTCACCTTCTCCAAGAGGTACTGGAATCTGAACCTGGGACCTCCCACATGGGAGGCGAGTGCCCAATGACCTGAGCCACATCCTCTCCCCGCGGGCTGCAGCATCTGCTGACTTAAGGCATCTGCTCGTTTAGTCATCTGTTTGTTTAGGCATCTGCTTGTTGCAGCAGGTGCAGCGTCTAGCTTGTTGCAGTGGGTGCAGCATCTGCTCCCCTTCTTTAGGAGGCACTAGGACCCAAACCCATGATCTCCCATGTGGTAGGCAGGCACCCAACTGGTTGAGCCACATCCACTTCCCTTATCTAGTTTTGATTGCAGCTGTTTGGCTCTTAAGAGCGTATTTTTGCCCATATGAATTATAACATGTTTGATAATGTACCAAGAAGTTGGGCAAGCTTACATCTAAGAGCTCAAGTCATAGAATCAATCAGAATTGGGTTCAAATTTCAGTTCGGCCACTTTGTAACTATGTGACTTTTGTCAAATTACTCAACCTCTATGAGATCAGTTTCCATAGTGGTAAACGGGAATAACAATGGCTGTCTCCTAAGGGCAGTATAAATATTAAATGAGTTAGGGGGTATAACTTGTATCAGTCAGTTTGGGCTCAATTATGCTACAGTAACAAACAAGTCTAGAATCTCTGTAACTTAAAACCACAAAGGTTTAGTTCTGCCTCATACTGCCTGTCCAACTCAGGTAGGTGGGAGAGCTCCAGTCCCAGCCATCCTCACTCAAGAACCAAGGCTGATAAAGCTGCCATCATCTAGAGCCTTTTGCCATGACAGGGACAAATCACATGTTAATTCTGAACCTAGAAGTGACTTAGCATCCCTTCTGCTACTTTCATTGGCCAAGGCAAATGCTATGTCCACACCTATCTTCAAGAAGCAGGGAAGTAAAATCCATCCATGTGCCCAGAAGGAAGAAAATCAGAACCACCAGCAAGCAGCACTAATGGTCATGCGTGTTGAGCATGGGGCCTGGCAAAGCAGGATATTTTGATCCTGTCATTTTTACCCTACAACTTCGACTCCTTGGACTGTGTGATCCTGGAGTTTGATCCAAGGAAAATGTTGGTTCCTGCTAACAAATACAACAAAACATTTTAAGGAGAATTTGTTCGACCAATATTTGTTGAGCCTCCTGCGTGTCAAGCTCTCTTCAAGACACTGCAGTTTGAGCAATGAGCTAAACCCTTTGGAGCTCTTATCATCGTGGAGGAGGCAGCCAAATAAACAAGTAGATAGATTTCACAATGTCAGGAAGTAGTAATTACCATGACAGGAAAGAAGGCAGGGTAAGGCTGTCAAGAGTGGTCTGAGAAGGTCTCTCTTGAAGAGTGACATCTGAGAAGAAACCACTATGGAGTGATACAGTGTTCCAGGCAGAGGAAAGGACAAGACCAAAGGCCCAAGGAGAATGTGCTTGGAATTTGCATGGACCAGAGAGGAGGCCAGTGTGGCTGGAGCTCAAGGAACCAGGGCTGAATGGAGGAGAAGAGGCAGAGGGGTTGGGAGCCAGACCACGGAGGGCCGATGCCACACACAGCAAGGTGATGGAGCATTGCTGGAGCTTCTTGTACAGATTTCACCATCATTAAGACATTTGTGTAAAGAGGTGTTTCAGGAGTACATTCCATTGTCGGTTTAATTCCTGGATTAGTTAAATGATATCCAATATTTTTTCCATTTCTCATTTTTATTCTAATGAAATTATTTTAATTGAGATTGTTTTCCATGGAACGTCTACAGTACAAATTTCGCCCTTTCATTAGTTTTATGTCCACATCAAAGTTTAAAAGTTTAGCACCAGTTACTGTGAAGGTTTTGTTGTCATTTGTTTTGTTTTGCCGTAGCCAATAGTCTTGCTAAATCCCATTTTACTATCCCAAGTTTTTCAGATCTAAATTTTTTCACAAAGCCTTGAGTTTTCCATCATAAATGTTCAATCAAAAAAATTTTTTTTTTGCCCTGTGTGTTTTTAGCCATTGTCTTTTTTATTTTGCATTGATTAGTTTCACCTTTGGCAAATTTTCCTCGTGTCAGATTTTTGCAGGTTCCTATATAACTACTAAGATATGATTCCTTAGGCAGAGTTTTGTCACATTGTTGTTTAGTTTTATTATGTTTGGCTTTCATGGCTTGCATATACCATTATGAATTAGCTTTTTAAAAAATAATTTGTTTTTTTAGAGCAAAGAGCAAAGTATAAGATCTGGTGATTACAAAGGTCAAAATAGCACAACCAAAGCTTCCTGCTCTTAGCATACAGTATGTGCTCAATAAATGATCATGGGAAACGGATGTGGCTCAAGAGGTTCGGCGTCCGTCTACCATATGGAGAGACCAGGGTTCGATCCCCAGTACCTCCCGGTAAAAAAATAAAAATAAAAATAAAAAAATAAAAAAAAATTAAAAAAATAAATGATCATTATTATTATCCCATGTTACAAGTGAAGCCTATTCACCTAAATTCCCATTTATTTATGCACTCTAAGCAAAGAGCCATGTTTACATTTTTGTTGCAAAAGACAAGCATTTATTAGCTGAAGTAGGATTCCATGCCTAATTTCATACATCAATATAAGAAAGTGTCTCTCATCTAAGAAGCAAGCTGTGCAAATCAAATTTTCCTGTAGATTTTTTTTTGTTCTCACAGGTATAAATGATTTTGCTGAAGGCTGATTTTGAAAAGATGGCCTTGCCAACCATAAGTAATTAAATTGTTCATCATTCTTTCTTGGTACACAGCACAGGCTTCTGCCTTTCACTTGTGACCATCACACTACTATCAAGGATACTAAGAGATTACTGAGTCTGTAGAACTAGCAGCTTCCTGATGACTCCATTTCTACTTCAGAATACAGGGGAGGAGAGATTGTTACTTAGCACTAATCCAGGCGTTTTGTGCATATAACCTCATATGCTCTTCAAAACAACCTTAAGAGGCAGATACTTCTTCCCCATTTTAGAGACAAAGAAACTGCACTTCTGAAAGGTTAAGTAACTTGCCCAAGATCATAAGAGGTAAATAAATGGCAGAGGCAGGAAATAAAATCTGAGATGGACTTGGCTCCAGAGCGCATGCATTTTAATCCTACCTAATCCAGCTTCGTAGAGGTTTGCATTTCACAGCACTGGAGTTTTTCAAGCACCAGGGGGTATCTTTTCCTCTGAGACTTCTGCTAAGCATTTCCTCCTGCAAACTTTGACCGCTACATCTCCCTCCCAACATCAGAAAGAACTATTTTGAAGAGACATGGCCAAGTTTGATCTAGCATGGAATATTTATGGCCAATGATGGAAATTTGAGGTCTGCCTGTCACAAAAACATGTAGTCCAAGAATGGCCCTTAGCCAATTCAACATTTTAAAGAGTGTTCTAGGCACACTATTGTACTTTGCAATGTGTATGTCTATGCACTGGAACCAGGTTTTGATTCCTGAGCCACCCCATTCCAGATTTGCATCTCAAGAAAATAAATCCTAATTTCACTGGCTCTCTGACTTACATAACATACCACGCAAGCTGAGGTCTCCTACATCATTCTGCCTCTTTATATACATTACAACTCAAGTTCACTCACTTTGTCAAAATGTCATTCCTTTGAAATGAACTGCAATACCTTTTTAAAAAAAATAGCATGGAGCTACTTTTTTTCCATGTCTTCTTGTCCAACCAGTAATATCTATTTTATATAGCCACTCAAAATATAATAATAATAAAGGTCAAGAAATGTGCTTTCTATGACATCATGATCTGGAAAGCTCCCAGGTAATGAAAATCACTGATTTTCAGCCTTCCTCCCTCATAGACAGTGAATCTGACCATAAAGGACTGGGCCTGGTCCCTCTGATTTATTGTTACCATTGTATGTTGTCCATTACTCATAAGCACTGCAATTGCTGAAACATTACATCCATGGGCACACCCTACACTAAATTATAGATGGCCTGTGTGGAGAAGCCTGATATATGAGGTCCCATCAACACAAAGTAGAGAGTAACCCTTCTAATAAGTCCCTGCTTCAATGAGCACCAAAAGCCTGTCCCCATTAAGACTATGACCTCAAGAATGGAAAATCAGATCGCAATTTAGAAACCAAAATGGGCCCATCAAGTTTGGGGAGAACCTAATTGCTGAGTTAAAAATGCAAAAGCCATTCGGCATATTAATAGCACAAAATACAACACAGCACCCCCTTAAGTATCCTCAAGAAGTCTTTACACTCATCTAAAAGCCCAATATCAGTAGGCTATAAAAATATAGATGAGGAATGAGTAAGCCAAAGAATAGTGCCTTGGGTGGATTCACTACTAAATTATTTCTCTAACTTGGAGTGGCATGAAGGAGGGGTTGGTGGGTAGAACAATCAGGAATGCAATTCCGGGACCTCTTTACTCTGCGTCTATAAATCATTAAACAGCAGACAAATGATTTAACACAAATACCATCAAGGGTTCCCAGAGAATTAAATTTCCCTTCCCACAAATGACTCAGAATAATATTGAATTGGGCCACACCATTGCCTCGACCAAATGCCAGGAAACATGATGCCAATTCAAAATACACCTCATAGAACCAATGTGGCCACATCCAAAACCATCCATGCCCCCACGAAGCCCCTCACCCCATGCAGCATCTTTCCCCCCATAGATTGATCAAGTCGATTCTCATCTGATACGGAGTCCCCAAATGACATCCCACCACCTGAGCCCACTTTAAGGTAGCATTTTAGAGATTTTAGAGCAAAAGTATAGGTAGAAGATTACCAACTATGCTTTCTTGACAGGACTGTCCTTTATTCTGAGATTATGCCTTCCCAATAATTGATGTGAATATTCTATTTCTTTTATAAATGATGATCCGTTTGCAGTTGTCTGGGATTCTTTTGCCTAATATCTTCAACTTGACAAAATAAAAAGTTGTGCACTAATGCAAAATATTAGTAGCAGGGGAAAAGTGTGCAGTACATGGGAACTCTGTGCTTTCTGCATGCTTTTTTTTTTTTTTGCAAACCTACAATGCTTTAATAAAAAATAAAAATAAAATAAATAAAAATATTTTTAAAAAATAAAAAGTTAACCTTATGCTGAATCCCAGTTTTTAAAAATTTACCAATCCATAAGATCCAAAAGTCTAAGAATCATCATCTTATATTCTAAGGTAACCCAACTTCCTAAATCAACATATATCTAGGTAAGAATAAAGGAATACCTACTTGGTTTATTTTGCTACTTGGGTGTGTCTGGGGGAGTCATACAGTATAACCTAACTTAGGAGGCAAGGCCAGGTTTTCCACAGAATGAACAAGTAGATGAGGCCCTCTCAAGCATTCACACTAAAGCAGAGTTGATCATGTGGAATGCTATGCTTTGTTTCCTGCCTTGGCTTAATATCTTAGACCAGTTTGGTGATTCTTCCCATGCACTGGACTAACAGCTTCTTGACCTCAATTTAATTTCTACTTCACATCAGCTACCTATAGGCGTTGAACCCCATTTTCATTTGGATGAAAGTCACAGGGTCGGGAGATCCAATAATTGAGAAGCTGTGGCTGGACATGACACCTCCCAAGGCTTGGTTAACAGAAGAGGGCTTTGAAGTACACCTCACACTCCAGAAGTTAAAAATGGGCTGCTGGCATCATATGATGATGCTAGCAGGAGCCAGGAGGCTCTCATGCTCAGATCTACTGCATGGTGAGAGAGCTGATTAATTTTAGAAACTTAAGGGTGATCAAGTTTGTTTTAAAAAAAATTAAAAACAAACAGAAAGCAAAAAAAAAAAAAAAAAAAAAAAGCTTCAACACAGGAGCACAACCCACACTAGGGGTCAAGGGGACTTCAAGGTCACAAAAGGAGATTGAGGCATTGAGAATGGAGTGGAGGAACTCATTCATTCCTGTGCCTGTCTTTACTCAGCCTTTTTACCCCCAGCAGACACCTTCCCTCCCCCGACCGCATCTCTACAAGTTCAAATTCTCCCCACCTTTCCAGGCTCAGTTAGAAAATCATTTCCTCTAATAAGCCTTCCTGCTCCTCAGTGGAAATTTCTTGTTCTGTAAATTCTCTCTTCCTCTTCACTGCAACCACAGCACCATACTATAGCTCTGATAACAGTAGCACTTATTTTCTACTTTATATTGTAGTTTTTTATATAAGCCTTATCTCTCTTTTGATCTAGGTCCTATCTCTCATCATTTTGAAAAAAAATCACAAGAGCATATCTATGTTTGGTTCATCTGTGTACACAGTTGATGTTCAATAATTACTTGCTGAATGAAAATAAAATGAATGAATGAATGAATGACTATCAAATGGCATATATACACTTTAGACTTTCTGAAATTCCACAAAGAACTCGGCCACCAGGATCCAATTAAACATCAGGGATCAGGAAAGCAGTCTCTAGAAAGGGTGCAGCGTTTAACTTCAGCATTTTTTAATTCTCTGCTTCTTTTTATTTTCTTAGCTGACACTAGTGGGCAACTGTGAGAGGGCTGAGAAGACAAAAACAGCCCGACTGAGTTGTTGATGATGCTGATAAGTGATAATTACAAGAATTCCACCTTTGGTTTCTACAGCCACTTCTGCCTCTTCAAACAATTTTCACACACACACACAAATCATCTCATTTGATTCTCACAACTACCTTGCCACAGAAGAGATCGAAACCACACAAGAATATTCTCCCCATTGAGCTGATGAAAAAACTGAATTTCTGGGAGATGCAGTAACTCATTCAAAGTCATACAGAAGGTCCGTGACAAAGCAATTTTCAAATCTAGATCAGTCCTTGGATAGATACTTACCTGGTAGGTCCTAGGGATAGGGTGATATCTACAAGATGAAGAAAGCAATATTGGGAAACAGTTTTTGAGAGAGGAAGGTAATCCATGCAAAATAAACAAGTGCTGAGTGTGTTCATTATCCCAAGGTAGTGCCTACTTTTAGAAAACCCCAACCTCACTGACACACCATCCCTATAAGGAACCCAAGCTGTGGCTGAGAAACGTTGGCATGTCCATACAGGTGTTGGCCCCTGGGCCTCCAGGTGCAGGAAATAGGTGAAGGCAAGCATCAGCATTGTGGAACAGGTTTGTTAGTTTATTCAACAAACATGATTTGGGGACTTATTGCTACAATGGGTTGAAAATATAAGTCCAGTTTCTGATTTCAAGGAGTGCAACCTCTAATGGAGAGACTTTAATGACTTAGAAGGAAACCGACGTTCCAAGCATGAGACTTCTCTCAAGTCTATGTGGTAGAGCTGGAACCAGAATGCATGTGTTGTGACTCTTACGTTCTTGGCTCTCTGCTTTTGTAGGAACGTGTTGTGCTGGGGGAACTGAGGCAGGGTAAGATTAATTTGACTTAAGCCCTGTATTGCCAGTGGCAGAGAAGAGCTAGGATTTATGAGGGTGAAATCCCACATCTGTGTTTTAGCCATTGTGCAAGACTCCTTCCTAAGAAGGGGACACAGAAGGGACATTGCTTTCCTTCCCTTTGCACAAAGAGGCCAATATTTCAAACCTCCAGTCCAGCTGGAGCTCCTGTAACTGAACAGCCCCCAACTGTCAACAGCTCCCCCTGGGGCTGGCCTACACATCACACAGCTGATCTTTCCAAACCAGAATCACACAGAATCTCTCCAATAGACAGTTGCTCACTTGCCTTGAATTCAAATTACAAACAGTATTTGGCTTACCCGTTACATGGTGGGCAAATGAATTTTGGAAAAGGTATGCTCTGTTAGCAAATAGCAAACCAAAAGAAGCCCAATTTACAAATAATAATCTATTTTTTTTGCTCTGTATCAGAAGCTCTTCACCTGATTCTAGATTTTGATATGCAAACAGACTAGTTTTCTGCTTTCTGTTTCCTTATAAGAGGAAAAAATTATGTCTGTCTTGTCACACCTAGCACAGAGGATGGCACAGAACAGAAGCCCAAGAAATATTTGTTGGGTGTTGGTGCACACACATGTGTGTGAGTAAGGAGGCTGCTATGAACCTACCACCCTTGCAATACTCCACATAAAGACCAACTTGATTTCCAGAGCTATCACTAGGCTTAGGAGGGTGGGTGCGGAGGCTGGCAGTCGCCTGCTTCTCTGTTTTCCCAGCAATCCCAACGACAGTGATCCTGGGTACTGGCTACCTATGAGAACCTAAATATGCCAGGGTGCCCTGCTGAGTACACTGGTATGCAACTATAAAACAGCACCCTAATTCCTTTAAAGGGCATTCATCAATGGAGCCAATCGTAGCATCTGCACACGAGCTGGCCTCGGGGCACCTGGACATTGGGCGGTTTGCAGAAATCTGAGATTGCAAGTCACCAGCCAGGAAAAGCAGCAAAGTCACCAAGACTGTTCCTTGTGCTGCAACCGGGACAAATGACAAGAAGGAAGGGCAACAGAGCCGCCAGCTGCTGAGCAACTGCTCAATGCCAGGCATTTCACTGGATGTCTTACGTGCACCATCTCATTGGAAATTGGTGTTGGTAGCCTCATTTTAGAAATGTGGAAAGTGAGGCTTTGAGAGGTCAGGCAGCTTTCCCAAGGTGCCTCAGCGCAGAAGGGGCAGAGCTGAGAGGTGCAGCCAGCCTTGTTTGAATCCAAGCCCCATGTTGTCACCGCCATACCAGCTCTTTCCCAAAAGGGGTCCCAGGTTCCTTGTAAGATTCTGTTCTGGTTTTTGGAGAGCAACACTTTGCCTGTAGTTCAGAACATGGTGCTCCTGTAGCAACAAAAGCATGTCAGTCAGTTGGGTGTTTAGTAAGCGGGGTCCCATCAAAGGCACCTGAAACCAAGGTTTCTGCACCTTTCCTCCATCCCTTTCCCCTGTCGTTGATCTTTGATTCTCTTTATTGTTCTTCTGACTCCCTGTCCCTTTCTGCCTGTATCTTGGGCTTGTGATGACACCCCAGTGACCCTCAAGGCTAAAACATGAGCCAAACCCTAACTCTGAATAGTTTAATTTAATTAGATCCTGGCATGGCCAAGTTCACTGCTGACATCATTTCTCAGAATCTTGCAGGGCAGAGTCCTGTTGGCTGCAATGCGAAAGTCCAGAACCAGGAATTGACCTTGCCCTGCTATGGGACAAGCTCTGGTGGGACAGACCCTCCCACAGGTGCTGGAAGGCCTCCCCAGAAGGCCTCTGGGGGCAGAGCTGTAGAAATTCGATGAAGCAGGCAACACCAAGTAGTTCTAATGGAAAGAAAGGGTGTCCTAGCAATGCAAGCAGAGGACAATGGTAGGAAATCACAGAGTGGGCAATGTTTGGAGATCCAACTAGCAGTCAGGGACAGGGATGTCTGTAATCAGGCAACAAAGGCCCAGTCACCGGGCTGATGGTCAAAGCCAAGACTCCAGGTGCTGGAGGGCTTGGCAGGAGCAAGGCAGAAGCCCAGGTGTGCAGGACTTGGGCAAGAGGTTCAGCCACAGAACCAGAGCTTACAAGGAAGCCCACATCTAGGGACAAGGCAAATGAACAGCTGTCAGGATCAAGGGCAGAGGCACACTGTAGCAAGGATGACTTATGGTTGCACCTTCCATGTTGGGCTAGAGTTCCAGAAACCCCCCTGAGATAGTCAGGAGTGGCTCTAGAGAAAAGGGCAGAACTGATTCTACAAGTATTTAGTGTGAGGCCCCAGCAGATGTGGGAAAGCCTGCTGCAGGGGCTTGACTGGTGGTGTAAGGCCAAGAAGAAGTATCCAGAAAAGCCCTCTGCTGCTCATAGTGATTCTAAGCTCCTGCAAAGGTCAGGTGGTCACCACAGCCTTTCTGCTTTCCCCAGATACTTTTAAACATCAACAATAATTATTGAGCTCCTATAATTATGTGCTGGAATTATGGAGGATTAACTATTGGAAATAGTCCTGGCCCTCAAGGTTTTTAATTCTATTTAAAGACATGAAACTAACATGCACAAAAAAGATAATCATATAATTTAAATTCCAGAATGAACCAGAGAGTTTTGTATTCATTTCTGTAACAAAGTGCCACAAACTTACTGGCTTAAAACAATACAAATTTGTTGTCCTACAATCTGGAGGCCAGAAGTCAGAAATGGGTCTTATGGGCTAAAATCAAGGTCATGGCAGGAGCTACTTTCCTTCCAGAGGCTCTGGGGAGAATCTGTTTCCTTGCCTTTTCCAGCTTTTGAGGCCACCTGCATTCCTTGGCACCTGGCCCTTTCTCCTTTTTCAAAGTGCACCACTCCAGCCTCGGCTTCTGTCTCCATATCCCCTTCCCATTAACTCTGACTCTCCTGCCTCCCCCTTGTGATCACATTGGGCCCACTCAGAGAATCCAGGATAATCTCCCCATCTCAAGGTCCTTCACTTAAACTCATCTTTAAAGCCCCTTTGTCCTGTAAGGTCATATATTCAGGGGTCCCGGGGATTAGGACAGGAACATCTTTTGGGAGTGATTGCTCAGCCTACCACAGAACACTTCCATCACAGCTACTATCTAGTGTGCTAAAGTTGCCAAAGGCATTATACCAGAAATGGGTTGGCATTTACTATGAGGATTCATTAGCTTACAAGCTTACAGTTTTGAGGCTGAGAGAAATGTCCAAATCCAAGGCATCATCGGCAATGCTTTCTTCCCGAAACTGGCTGCCAGAGATCCTGGACTCCTCTGTCACATGGTAAGGCACATGGCACCATCTGCTGGTCTTTCCCTTATCTCCCAGGTTTCATTGCCTCCATCTGCCTGCTTCCATAGCTTTCTCTCTTCTTGTCTGAATTTCATTCCCTTATAAAGGATTCCAGTAAGAGGGTTAAGACCCACCCTGGGCCACATTTTACCTGAAAAAAACCTAATCAAAAGGCCTTATTTAAAATAGCGTTACACCCGCAAGAATGGATTAGCTTTAAGAATATATTTTTCTGGAGCCCATCCAGCTTCAAATCATCACAACCACCCTCATTTTTTTTTTTTTTTTTTTTTTTCTGATGACTTGCCTAGGGTCACACATTCAAGCCAGAACCTAGGACATCTGATTCTCATAATGGTTCCCAGGCAAGTATTCTTTCTGCTACATTAAACTGCCACAAAAATGAGCAATACCAAACAGTATAATATTAATTGCAAATTACATGTCCTAAAGTTTATATTTAGGAATTTATAGAATTACAGGATCAAAGAGTTGGTGCTAAGAGGACATTAAAAGTTTTCTTTTCTTTTTTTTTTTTTTTTTGTAAAGATTTTATTTATTTATTCATTTATCCCCCCCTTGCTGCTTGTGCTCACTGGGTCAGCTAACCACTCTGTGTGGGCGGGCTTGCCTTCACCAGGAGGCCCCGGGAACCGAACCCGGGGCCTCCCATATGGTAAACAGGAGCCCTACTGATTGAGCCACAGCCGCTTCCCTAAAAGTTTTCTTGTTCAAGCTGTTGGATATTGGCTACATTCATCTATTTCAACATCTTCAATTGTGGGGAACTCCATAGCAGCCACAGCAACTCAAACCCCATTTGCTGAGAATATTAATTGTTGGCAAATTGTTCTTTAAATAGCTGATTCAGAGTTTGGACAATGTACCCTGTACTCCAAACCCCAGGATGGTCCCATACAATGCTGGAAATCCCACAAGCCCCCAAGGAGTCCAGGTCACTTCCCTGGGATTTCCCTCCCCTGAACAGGCAGTATGGCTGAGTACTTAGTCCATCTTAAGGTCCAGTCCTTTAGTTCCCAACTCCCTGCTGGACCCAAAACCTAGAGGACAAACACTAGAAACACTGCTAGACAGGTGCCCAGACATTCTCTCCTTCCTTACTAACAGGATTGTAACAGATGCACCACTAGACTACATTTCCCAGGCTCCCTTGCATGTAAGTGTGGGACCATGACTACCTTTCACCAAGGGAACATGAGTGGAAATCATGTGAAATAACATGTACCACTAGACGGCCAAGCTTCACGAAGCTGTTGTTTCTCCTTCATTTTCTATTTCCTCTCCTGCTACCTGAAGACAAATGGCTCTAAGGGTCTAAATGAAAGATGCTTTGGTTTCTGTATCACGGCATGGAGGAGAGAGACCCCCTGACCACAGACAGTCACTTAGCACTTAGGCTTGTGTGAACAAGAAATAAACTTCTATAGCATTGAAGCCATTACATGCCTGGGGATCTATTCTAGCAATTTAGCTTACTTTAACTAAGACAGTGCCTCTTTTTTTTTTTTTCTTTTTTTTTTTTTGTACTTTTTTTTAAAGATTTATTTTATTTATTTATCCTCCCCCCTCCCCCACCTTGTTGTTTTGCGCTCACTGTCTGCTCTCTGTGTCCATTCACTGTGTGCTCTCTGTGTCTGCTTGTCTTCTCTTCTAGTCTTCTCTTTTTAGAAGGCACTAGGAACCAATCCTGAGACCTCTGATGTGGGAGAGAGGCACTTAATCACTTGAGCCACCTTGGCTCCTTGCTTTGTTGTGTCTCTCACTGTCTCTCTTCTTTGTCTCTTTTTGTTGTGCCAGCTCTCTGCGCAAGCCAGCTCTCCATGAGGGCCAGCTCACCTTCACCAGTAGGCACCGGGAAATGAACCTGGGACCTCCCAAATGGTAGACAGGAGCCCAATCACTTGAGCCACATCCACTTCCCAAAACAGTGCCTCTTAAGGCAGGAACATTCCACAAGCACTACCTGCCTAGCGTCATTGCCACTGGTCATAATTGCCAGGTGATTCCAATTATTCCTGCCAGCCTGACTAGTTCAAAGAGACTGGTGGAAGCTCTGCCAAAACCATGTGTGGATGGACAAGCATCGCTTACTACTGAAGAGGAGGAGGATGACCAAGTTCCAAATCTTGCCAGGAAGTTTGATTAGACTTCCAATAACAAGGCAAACTGAATTGAGTCAACTTCTGAAGAAGCTAGAACTTGAAGTTACTTGGAGCTGCTATTTTATGTTATGACTGATTTTTTAAATGGTTCTGTTTACAAATTTGGTAACATTAGACATCTAGATCTCTAATATTTTTAAGCCCAAGCCCCTTGGATGCTGCGATTCTATTCTGTGTTTGCTTATATGCAATTCATTCTTTGCAGCTAATTAAGCTGAAGTCTTCTAGGAAAAAAGTTAGCAACAAAAGTTAATAAATTTCTTTGCCCAGTTAAAAATAAGGGAGAGCAAGCAGAAATGGCAGTGGGGAGCAGAAGAGCCCAAGAGTCCTGGTGGCTGCCTCTGGGGAGGCGGCTCAGCAAGTGGGACCAGGGCACAGGACCCCGGAGCGCCAAGAAGTGGGACCACCCAGGCAGGATGTGGCAGAGAATGCGGGCATTTCTGTGAGGAGCAGCAGGCATGCCTGGACAGAGTGGGCCAGGGGCAATGCAGAGCTTCCTGGCGCTGCTGCGGTAGAGCAGGGATGCCTGCCCACTGACCGTGGACTCTGTAGCCCTCATGGGAAGGCTGTGCTGGGACCTGCAGGATGACCTTGCCCAGGCAGAGCTCTTGGTGGAGGCCCTGCTGGAAAGCCGGCTTCACATGCACCTGCTGGACAGCGAGGACGTGGTGCTAGTGTGCGCATCCGTGCTAGCCGGGCAGGAGGAGCAGCAGGCCGCCCACCAGCCTCTGAAGGCACCCGCCACCCTCCTCCCTCTGCCCAGAGGGTCTGAGGAGCCAGAACTTCCCTCAGTGGGGTTCACCAGAAGCGGCAGGATTTTGTCCTGGGCATAGGCACCAGCCTCTGCAAGGGCCAAAGAATGGACAGACCCTCCACTCCCCGAAGGATGCCACAGGGCACCCCCTGGTCCCCTGAGACCCCCAAACAGGTGCTCCAGACAGCCCCAGGTGACCACCAACCGCCCTGCAGGACAAGCCAACCCCAGAGGCCCCCACTCCGCTGCCATCCCGCTGCCTCCCCACAGCAATGACTTTTTATGCCCAATACTAAAAGCATTATATATAGACAGAAAAAATAATGTCAAGTTGGGCTTCATTAAAATGTTTAAAAACTGTATTGTGCAAAAGACACTATCAAGAAAATGAAAAGTTAAACTAAAGACTGGGAGGAAGTATACGTAAACCACATATCTGATCAAGTATTTATATCCAAAATATACAAGAAACACTTAAAACTCAACAATGAGAAAACAAGCAACCCGATTAAAATGGACAAAAGATCTGCCCAAACACCTCCACAAAAAAGATATACAGATGACATAGAAGAATATGAAAGGATTTGTAACATAGTGTCATTAGGGAAACATAAAATGTTAAAAATCTGATACCACTACACACCTATTTGAATGGCTAGAAACCCAAGCGCTGACAACTGCAAGTGCTGGTGAGGATGTGGAGCAACAGGAGCTCTCCCTCACAGCTGGTGGAAAGCAAAATGGTACAGTCATTTGGAAAGACAGTCTGCCAGTTTTTTAAAAAGCTAAACATAGGGTTGCCACACAATCTGGCACGAGTACGGCTAAGTATTTATACAAATTAGTTGAAAATGTATATCCACACAAAAAACTGCACAAGATTGTTTATAGCAGCATATTTTAATTGCCAAAAATTGGAAGTAATCAATTTGCCCTTCAATCGTTGCATAGATAAACAATGTGTGTTATATCCATAGAAGGGAGTGTTTTCCAGTGATCAAAACAAATTAGCTATCAAGCCAAGAAAAAGCATAGAGAAATCTTAAATGCATATGACTATGTGAAAAAAGCCAATCTAGAAAAGCCTACATACCGTCTAATTCCAACTCTATGATATTCTGGAAAAGACAATACTATAAAATCAATAAAAATTTCAAGGTAGCCAGGGTTTCAGGAGGGAAGGGGAATTGGTGGAGCACTGGCATTTTTAGGTGAGTGAAACTATTCTGTATGATACTGTAATGAACACATTGCATTACACATTTGTCAAAACCCATAGAACTACACAACACAGAGTAAACTTTAATGTAACCTATAAACACATCAATATTGATTCATCAACTGTAAAATATATACCACACTAATGCAAGATGTTAATAGAAAGGCAGCCTTGGGCAGAGAATGTAGAGGGAGGGATTGGAAGAAACTTTACTTTCCACACACTTTTTCCATAGAACTAAATGTGCCCTGAAAAGTAAATTATATTGTAGGAAGTCAGGTTGGGTATAGGGAATGGGGTTAATTCTAAATTGGTTTAGAGTTTCATATTTGGGGTGATAGAAAAATAGGGGTGGCAGATGGTAGTGACAATATTGTGAATGTAAATGACAACATTGAATTGTATATTGGAAAGTGGTTAAAATGGAACATTTTAGGTTATATATGTGTTACCAGAATAAAAGGATTAACAATCAAAAATAAGTAAATCGGGAAACGGATGTGGCTCAAGAGGTTCGGCGTCCGTCTACCATATGGAGGGACCGGGGTTCAATCCCCAGTACCTCCCGGTAAAAAAAAAAAAAAAAAAAAATAAGTAAATAAATAAGGGGGCCCCAAGCCCCTTCCATGTGGAAATTCTGGGGCCTCCACTGGCCACAGATGATACTTAGGAAGTCTGAAGAGAATTTCTACTCACCGCCACTGCCACCTGCATCATGTCCTCACCTCTGGTCACTTCTGAAGTCTTGTGATAATCACCGCCACACTAGTACAGAGCCCAGCTCGGGCTGCAGGAATTCTGCAACTGCAGCACCCCACCAAAACTATACTTCTGCTCATTCCATTTGCACAAGCAGCAAATTCCCATGAATAGGATCCTAACACCAGGATGGCCAGCTGTCCAACCCCATGGACTCAGAAGCCCTTTTCCCTGATTTTTCTTATTTTATTTTAGTGGCTTATAGTAACAAAGATGTGTTGCTTGCTCATGCTACATGTCCATGGCTGGTTGGCTAGGGGTGCTGTTCCATGCCTTTTCACTTGGGATTCAGGGAAATAGAGGCTCCATCTTAATGTGAGCTTCCATGACCTCCACAGCAGGGCAAGGAAGCCCTGCAAAGCCTGCCTGAGGTAAGAAGGAGGAAACGTGTATGCTTAACATGTGCTCAAGAGGGAAAATGCCAGAACATTTGTAAACATTTATAATGACTCTTACAATCACATAAACACATGAATTTAAAAATAGTTGCAAGGTGCCATTTCTGGAGCACTGTTCCCTTGTAACCATTTGATTCCATGCAAGGGGCAGCTCTCGAATTGCACCTCTTTTTATCCTCATGGTGATTTTATTTTAGGCAACTTGCTGACTTTTTTGCCACTGAAACTATCTCAGGCCACCCTGGCAGCTTTCCATAACTTTGAATCCCAAGACAAAAAGTTCTCCATGTCAAGATTCTCTATCAAAAGAAAAAAAAAATTTCCCTCCCTGACACCCACCACACTACTTGAAGTCTCTGTCTTTTGGTAATTTAACCCACTGAATCCTGGTTTCACATAGAACTAGGGTTCTGAAGCAATACAGATCAAGAATTTAACAACCTCATAGTCCTCATAAATACCAAGGAAAGTTTTCATGACCCCAGACAAGTCATCTTTTCCCTGGGCCAAACATTCATAATTCCTTTGACTAGTCCTTGTGAAATTAATAAGAAAACATAGGAGCAAGAACTTTGTGATCTCTTAAGCTCCCAGCAAATGCTTGCCATTGTCATGGCTGCCAGATGCAATCTCAGTTCCCCTCACTGTCCTTGTCTCTCCCTTCCAACATGCTCACAAGGGGATGGAAAACAATGAAAGGTGTAGTAGAAAGTAAAGTCTCCATGGAGAAGGAGGAACCTGAGCTGGATGTTGAAGGTGTGTGTAATTTTGATGAATGTGACAGATGCGAAATCCAGTGAACAAGAAAACATGAGTAAAGGCAGAGTCAGAGAAGGTTCTGGGGGATGGCCGCTAAGGACTTAAGTCTGCCTAGAACTGAAAGTGTCTATGCTATGATGTGGGGAATCTTGAAAGCCAGCGGGAAAAGTTAAGTCAATATTGTAGAATATTGTGACTCCATGTGAGCAGGTGAATGCTGTGGTGTAAATGCTAAGGAAGATATATCTGGCTGGTATCAACGTAGTTGGGAAGGACCAGTAAGAAGCTATGGCAGGGAAACAGATATGGCTCAAGTGATTGGGTTCCTATCTACCATATCAGAGGTCCAGGGTTCGATTCCCGGGGCCTCTTGGTGAAAGGCAAGCTGGCCCATGTGGTGAGCTGGCCCACGTGGAGTGTTGGCCCATGCAGAGAGCTTTCACAGCAAGATGATGCAACAAAAAGAGACACAGAGGAGAGACAATAAGAGATGGAGCAGACCAGGGAGCTGAGGTGGGGCAAGAGATTGAGTGCCTCTGCCACTCTGGAAGGTCCCAGGATCCGTTCCCGGTGCCACCTAAAGAGAAGACAAGCAGACAGAGAAGAACACACAGAGCAGACAGTGAGTGTGAAAAACAACAGGGGGGGGGCTGAGAAATAAATAAATTAAATTAATCTTTAAAAAAAAATGTGACAAGAATTTTGGAATGAGACAGTAAGAGGATTAACTAAGGTGGTGACAAGAAAACCTCAGAGGAAGGGATGGATAATAAACATTTCCCAAGATTTGGTGACTTGCTGGATTCAGAGATTCACCCACTTCCAAAATTTGGCACCTGGATATCTAGGACAGTGATTTCCCAATGATAGAAATTTAAAGGTTCAGGGCTGGTTTGGAGGGAAAAGCTGAGTTCCTTTAGATATGTTGAGTTAGAGGAAATAGAAAAATATCTTAATAGAAACATCCAGGAGCAGCTGGAAATATAGGACTGACTCTTGATAGAGAGAGCAGATAGAAATTTGGAGGCAGGCGTTATCTCCATGTGGTGATAAAGGACAAGCAAAAGTGAATGGGCTCTCCATCCATTGGGCAAAATGGCTGATTGAATGGTATGAGAAAAAGCAAGTGAAGACAGATTATTAGTCTTGCAAAGTCATGAGTACCAAATACTGGTCAAGCACTGCCCTGGTGCTGGAAATGCGGAGTTGAGTTCATTCAACCTCCAGTAGAACAGACTGCTTCTAGAGCAAAAAAGTTCACTGTATTGATCCCAATGCCCAGCTATAGACAGGCCACTGGGCAATGACTACCAGCTCGTGCCTTTCTGCACCCAGGCCACTGGTTGGAATTAGAAGAGTGACTATTCACTCCTAGAATTCACTACCACTTACAGAGCCTGTGTTTCTTGACCTTCATAGAATTCTATGGAGAGAGAGTTTTGCTTTACCTATGCCTCTCAAAAAGGCATGGATTTCCCCTCTCTCTTTCCTAATTTTCTTGAACATTGAATGCAATCCAATGTTACTAAATTCCTTTTTTTTTTTTTTTTAAAGAATTACCCGGTGCCTTTGAGGGGAGTGTACATTTAGAAGTTTAAAATAATTGTAGACATATACATTCCAGCTTTCTCATCTCTCTCCCCGTGGGGAACTCTCACCAGGCAGTTTTGTGTGGGTTATCAAGTGGCTGAACGTCATTCCCTGCTGGGCATGGAGGCAGGCTGGTCGAAAAATTGTGAGAACTTGGCCTTTGACCTGTAAGTAATGAGAAAAAACATCCAGGCTCCATAAGTTAAAAACTACAAAGAGCTTTGTTTATTTATTAACATGTCTCTGTCGCGGGGTATAGAAAAAGCTAATATAAATTGCACCGATATTAAAGAGAAGAATCCTTTTCATCTCAGTAGTGTTTCAGCTCTAGAAATGGTTGCACTTTCCCTCCTCGGATTTGGATTCAGTTTTACCAAGTGGTAGGCATTAGTGCACAATCAGCCTTTGAGCCCATCACAGTCTTTTCATGTGTTACAGAAAATGGAACCTGTTGGATCACTGCTGTGGTGATAATACCCCTGTGAGCTTCCTGGCAATTGCATTAGTAGTCATATCTAAAAAGACCCATTGGGGGGACGGATGCGGCTCAAATGGTTGGGCGTCCATCTCCCATATGGAGGGACCCGGGTTCGATACCTGGGACCTCCCAGTAAAAAATAAATAAATAAATAAATAAAAATAAATAAAAAGACCCATTGTTTATGCATATTTTGATCCTCTTTTTTACAAAAAAAAAAATATATCAATAAAAACTGGTTTTAAAAACAGAAAGGCAAGTCTTTGAGGTTTTCTCTTCCCACAAAAGAGTCCCTGGGATTTTTCAAGAGGACATTATTAATATATTCTCAGTGAGTTCCCTGGTGATCTGTAATTTACTTCAGTTAAGATAATGCATTTTTCCATAACCAATCATCATTCTGAGCTTGTTTAAAAATAGAATAAGAGGCCTTAATAATCATCATCATGAATATATATTTGGCCAAGGCGACTTTTTTCCACTGAATATAATTTTTAAAGGACAAAGTGCCCATAGAAAGACTAAGTTTAACACTGAAAACAAAATTTGCTCTTTCTTCAGTGTGTGCCTCTGCCCATTCAAAGAAAGACGTTCTCCCACCAGAACAGAGTTCTCTGTTAGAGGCTTAGACAGACTGACACTGGGAGGAATTGACACAACAGTGCTATTCAGTGTCCATTTACAAACTGTAGCTAGTCAGTGATGAGAAACTGAGAGTGTTTAGAAACTTTGACACAACATCCACACATGGGATCAGTTACTTGTTTTTTTGGATAAGGTAGAGGCCAGCTCAAATGTCATTTAACTCATGTGGGGGTCACAGGTGGTATGAGCAGGTGGTATAAGCTCCTTACCCATACTCCTCTATGATGGGCTGGAAATATTTGTTAATAATAAATAAAGATAAAGGAAAACCTATACTTCACCTCTGATAGTTTAAGAAACACTGGCTTGAGTGGCTATGGGTGAGACATCCACCTTATGATAAAGTCTTCAGAATACCTGAGCTAAACTTCCAGAGATGTTAAAAAAAACAAATAAAATAATGCAATAAAAATGTATATTTCAAGGGAGGCTGAGAGGATGATAATTTTAAAGTCAGAAGAATGAAAAGAGATTTTAGGATATTAGGCACACCAGTGTTTTTTGGGTTTTTTTTTTTTGTTGTTGTTGTTTTGTTTTGTTTTTTTTTTTGTTTTGTTTTGTTTTGTTTTTTAGTGGAAACTCTTAGGGAATGAAGGCACAGTTTTGTATTACACATTTGTAGAATAAGGTAAAATAAGCTCTGTGCAGGGGAAAATGGTGTGTGTTCAAAAGAACTCACACCAGCCTTGTTTATAATAGCAAAAGCCTGGAAACGACCTAAATACCATCAACAAGGAACTGGTTCAAATGCTTTGCATTTGGTAGAAAGAACTGAGGCATCTCTACATGCCCAGGTGTGGTAACATTTCCAAGGCATGTTATTAAGTTTTTTAAAAAAATCAAGGTATAGAAAGTGATAAGAATATGGTGATACATGGGAAAATTACAACTAATATAACTTATGGATGATAGCAAACAGTAATACTGTAATATTTTGCAGTAATGGCAAAGAAGATAATTTATCGATTCTAAGGGCCAACAATAGGGGAGTATATGGGAGTATGCGATTTTTCCTTTTGGAGTAATGAAACATTATATTATACTAATACAGGGTGTTAATAATCAGGTGGGTTGGGGGAAAATACACCAAAGGTAAGATATGGGCTATAGTTAGTAGTAATATTTTGACTATGCTCTTTCATAGTTTGTAACAATTGTTTCACAACAGTGCAAGGTGTTGATGGTGGGTTGATGTATGGGAGCCCTGTATGATGCCATGTTTGTTGTTTTGTAAATTCACAACTTTTACTGTACTCTCATTGTTTATGTATGTTTATGTATGAATGATATACTGCAGTAAAAATTTTTAAAGAAAAAATCAAGGTGTAAAATAGCATAGATGGTGTGATACCATTTGTATAAAGGTAAGAGTCACACACACACACACACACACACAAGCTTTTAAATACACTGGTTATATTGGGAAGGATAGAGTTGTTGCCTCCAAGGAAGGGAAATGAACTTAGTGGCTGGTGGATAAGGGGAGGGAGTCTTACTGTTTGAATGTTTAGATTGATTCAGAGAAAATAACATTGTTTGGATTAAAACAAAAGTAACAGTAGAGAATAAAGGAAATAATAAGAAATCAGTTATTAGAAGCTCATTGAGAGAAGTGCTGCACTAGGGTTTCCTGCATCTAAGACATAAAAAATAGCATCAAAATTGATAGAGAAGCACAATAATATTAGCCTGAACTTATTCCTCTATTCTTTTCCTCCTGGTGTGACCAAGCATGTCTAGTTACACAGTAACCAATCATGATCTCAGTTATATCTGTGCTCATTCTTTGGCAACAGTTCTACTCAATCTTCTCGCATCCATTAAGCAACTTCGAATCCTCATTAGATACTCTCATGAAACTCCTAAGAGGCTCAATTTTCCTCCCCGCCAAAGTGCTTGTTTATCCAGTTGTTCCATTTGAGGAATGGAACAAAAGAGTCATATAAAAGTCTTCATGCCCTTTCCCACTCCCACTCCCAAATCCACATGTGCTGCTACGAGTCATTCAATTCCTTAAATGAGGACATACCTCTAAGTCACTCTGTAAAGAATGAAGGGAGGGGTTATTTTCATTTTAAAATTACTCCCTTTCACAGAAAGAAAGGTTTTAAAACAGATTAAATAACCTTAAGGGTGTGATGTCAACCCCAGTGTAAATACCTCAAAAGAAGCACAGCATTTTAATGGCCAAAACGTGCTCTTCATTCAATGTAACCCTCTGCCCTTTCACAGTCACATCTGGGAAATCCTCCCAATATAGTAGAATCTGTCTCCAAGATCTTATAGACTGTACCTTCTTCCAGAGGAATATTTACTGATCTGTCCAAGCCCCTCAACTACCAGTGACTCAGAGGAGTGCCAGGGATAAGGGAGAAAGTATTTATTTCAAACATTTTTAAAAAGCCCTGAGATTCATATGCATACTTTCCATTCATAACATCAATACCCTCAAGAGGAAAACATCCTCCAGGAAAGGGTTTTTTGTTGTTGATGTTTGTTTTTTTTTTTTCTTTCTTCCTCCACTTCTCATAAGTTCCTTCCATAGCTTATCCTTTCAGGAGCTCTTATTTAATGACCATTTTAACATGATTTCACTTAAATAAAAATACTTGGTATATCAGTTAACTACTGCTGTGAACAAGTTTCCCGAGTAATTTAGTGACTTAAAACTACCCCCAAAATATGTTGTGCATTAAAATAATACCAGTAATTATTTCTCATGAGTCTACAGTCAGCTCTGAATCAAGAAGGGCAGAAGAATAGCTTTCAGTTCTATATAATGAAGTGAAATTTAAATTCCTGCTGGTCCAGGGCCAGGAAATTTGTCAGGCTTCCCAGACAGGGTGGCTGTCATGAATTGATTAAAACCTATACCTCTAGAAGCTATACCATGAAGAGTAAAGGAAAGTTATGCTTAATGAGCAAGTCCCAAGGTGAGGGGGGTGTGGTGGTTTGAGTCTTTTGTGGACCTCAGAAAATTATGTTCTTAAGCTAACCCATTCCTGTGCATATAAACCTATTGTAGGTGGAACTTTTTTATTAAATTACTTTTTTTAAGAGCCTTTGTTTAGATTGCATGACCCAGGGTGGATCTTAATCCTCTTACTGAAGTCTTTCATAAATGTAGGACTAAAAAGCCGCAGACACAGAAAAAAGGCAACAGAGACAGAGAAACCCTAAGAGGTGAGAGAGAGGTCCTAGCAGCTGGAGGCTGGACTCAGCAGACCACAGAAGCATGGAAAGAGAACCCCAAGAGGATGAAAGAGGAGAGGCCCAGAGGAGAGGGAAGACATAAGCCATATGCCTGATCACCCACAGCTGAGCTTAGATGGAAAGTTAGTCTGAAGGAGAATGCAGAGACCTAGGCTGGCGGAACGGCCATTATGTGTTGCCATGTGTCGGGAGTCCACGATCACCAGCAGACCTTCGGTGAGACAGTATCTCTGATGATGCCTTGATTTGGACATTTTCACAGCCTCATTAGCTTTTAACCTAATAAAGTCCCATTGTAAAAGCCAACCCATTTCTGGTATATTGCTCCCAGCAGCTTTTAGCAAACTAGAACGTGGGATTAGACCCAAAACCATCATATTGGGGCTTCATCACAGCTATGACCAGCTCCTCACAGACTGCTGTTTTAAGTTTAGTGGAGGTTTTAGGTTGGGTTGGGTTGGGTTGGGTTGGGTTGGGTTGTTTTACTTTCATTTATCTACTCAGCTGAGTAGATGAGTCCTATAGATTTAAGTTCTAAGATGCTGGGGAAACTTATAGGAGAAGTCTGAGGCTTGAACTACCTCATCCAGCACTATTAGACAGCAAAGCTCCCCCTCTCAGCCTACCTACAGGAGTAATAATAATATCAGAAGGGGCTCTTGACACCAAGCCACAGAGGACAGCTTCCAGGGTTAGGGCCCAACATACGCAGGAGATGATGAAAGGATACATCTTAATTTGCCAGGGCTTTTAGGACAAAAACCACACAATGGGTTGGCTTAAACAACAGGAATTTATTGTCTCACAGTTCTGGAAGCCAGAAGTACAAAATCAAGATCTCCACAGCCATGCTTTTTCCCAGAATCTGCAGCATTCTGGAGCTAGCTAGGACAATCCTTGAGTTTCCTTGGCTTGCACCTCTGCCTCCATCATATGACAATATCTGTCTCCTTGGTCTCCTCCTGTGACTTTGTGTGACTGACTGTGCCTAAATTTCCTCTGCTTTATAAGGACTTTGGTCACATGGATTAAAGCCCACCCTAGTTCATTTGACCTCACCTATACAGGATCTTCAAAGATCCTGAGTTAACCTTAACTAATAACAATACCTCCAAAAGTCCTATTTACAAATGGGGTCACACCCACAGGAATGTGGCTTAAGACCTGAATACATCCTTTATGGGAGACATGACTCAATCCCCAACAGGAAGATTAGGTACCAGAGATGAGATGATTTGGATTAAGATGGACAAGAAAGGAAAGGATGTCATTATCCTCTGTGAGGCCTTTCGTGAACCTTACCCTTCCCTCCCTTCTGGTACCAACCCCATCTCCATGTACCACCAGATAGTTCTTCTCATAGGGTAGAGAAATTATTTGTTTCCATATTCAACTCCCAAATGAGCTTTTATGGCCAGGGACTTCTTACTCATTCTTATCCACCACCACTCTTGGCAAATGATACGCATTTAGTTTACAGGCTAAAGCAGACCACCATCAACTGAACCTTATGAAGATTAACCAAGGAGGTCCTCTATTGAGCAGAGTAAGCAAAATTGCTGTGGAAATCTAAATTCCTTCTAAGACCTAAAACTAGAAATCAAGAAAGAAAAGACAAAGCCTCTAAACTCTACATGTCAAAGCAATCTTGTCCCAGGAGTTCCTTAATGAGTCCAATAGAATAAGCCAAATTGAGAATTTAAAAAAGAGTCCCTGTCAATACCCTTGTCAAGGACCAAGCTTACTTAGAAAGGAAAAATGCATACTTGTAATCACCAAGAGCTCTGAGCCAGGCCACTCTAAACACAATTATCCTGTTTTTCAAGAGCCATGTTATCCCACCCGCCCCCCATTCAATTTAGAACATTTAGCTTTTTTTATTTCAGACCCACAAAGAAAATTGAATTCAGATACAAACACAAACTCCCACCACTCTGAAAGATTTTAAATGTAAGGAAGAAAAATTATTTTCCAATAAAGGTATCCACATAAGCAATGAAAAACAAATGTTTCAAACACCAAAAGAGGCTTCAGCCTGAGACTGGCTGCCCACACCAGCCTAGGCTTTCTGCCCAATAGCTTGACCACACATGAGCCTGTGCCTAGAGCTTCCAAGATGAAGAAACAAAAAAGATGTATGGACGCTCCAGCACCATCAGTCCCCAAAATCACTTCAAAGAGCATATTTATGATAACAGAATAAAATATTTTTTAAAATATCCATGGAATTACACTATGCAAACAGTGAACCTTAAGTTAAATCATGAGCAGTACAATTACAAAAATCTGCTTTCATTAATTGTAACAAATGTTCCACTCCAAGGCAACATGCTAATTATAGGGTGGTATATGGGATTCCTGTATTTTATGCATGATTGTTCTGTAAACCCACAAATTCCCTAATAAAGAGAGAGGAAAAAAAGCAATAGGCCAGTACAGCCATGGTGGAAGATAGTTTCTTACAAAGCTAAACATGGGCTTACCATACAAGCCAGCAATTGTGCTTCTAGCTCTTTACCCAAAGGAGTTGAAAAAACATATGTCCACACAAAAACCTGCACATCGGGAAACGGATGTGGCTCAAGAGGTTCAGAGTCCGTCTACCATATGGAGAGACCAGGGTTCGATACCCGGTACCTCCCGGTAAAAATAAATAAATAAATAAACTCCTGTAAAAAAAAAAAAAAAAAACCTGCACATGAATGCTTACAGCAGCTTTATTCGTAATTGCCAAAAATTGGAAGTAAAGAAGGTGCCCTTCGAGATCCTGGCAGCAAGATGGCGTTGGTGTAGGAGGGCGCACACTGCAAGCTCCCAGAGCAAGGCGGATTGGGGACGGGGTCCTGCCCGGGGCTCTGTGCTGTGCACGCGTGGAGTGAGAACCTTGGGACATCTATCTGCGCGGATCGGCGGCGTGGACCGAACGGTGGAGATTCGTGAGTTTTGAGGCTGCCGGTGGAGGTTGGCACAGGCGGCTGAGCCCCACGGTTAGGGAAAAAAAAATAAAACGGCCATTTGGAGCCGCGGGCGGGGCGAAAAAGTTTTATTTTCTGGGGAGCTGGCTGCCTGGTGCCCCTTGGACCTTGTGTGGACAGAGCAAATGAGCTAGTCAGCACCCGGTGAACGGGAGGGGGGATTTTGGTCGGGGAACGCAGCTGATTTCCCTAGCCACCCAGGGATAAGACCCGGGCCGCTGCGGAGCCAGGAGGAAGGGACACTTCCCAAAGAAGGGAGGGTTCGGTTGGAAGACAGGGAAGGGTATTTTATATTTTTAGACATCGATCTGGCTGCCTGCACCGCCCCATAGCTTTGGGGAGCAGATAAGCCGAACTGAAGCAGCATTAGGCTGAGAGCAGAAGCGAATCTGCACTCAAACTGATTTACTGAGCAGCCCAGTGACGCTGGAGCTCGGCACCAGAAGGGGCGGAATCCGCCATCTTTAGCACTCCTCACTGACTAACATCAGAGCTTCAGCTAACCTGGGGAGTCTGGAAAGTGGAACGGGCTTGATTAATTTCCACGGGCCCAGCTAGGGTCCCTTCCGTAAGGGGGTTGGTCTAGAAGAGGAATTATTTTGGGTCCTGCATTTGGCTAAAAAAAAAAAAAAAAGTGAGGTCACCTCAACAATTGAAAAATAAATTCTTTTTAATTTAGTTTAATAGCTAAAAGCTGCTTCAGGACCTGCATATAGAACCCTGTGGGGAAATTCATTGATAAACACAAGTAGGCAGGAAGGATCCACGTGGACCCTAGGGGAATCATTGACCCCCCTTAGCTCTGTTTGACTGCTTGCCTGTGTGGATCTTTGGTTTCTCTCTGTTACTTTCTGGTCTATTGCTATTATTCCCATTTTCCTCCCCCCTTCCTTTTTCCTTCTGTTTTTTTTTTAAATAGGTGCTGCCAGCTGGTCAATTATTTGCTGGGCTTCTTATTCAGTAATTTCCCACTCGCTGTATATATTGATTCTGTATTACAAACTATCGCTTATCCTTCCTGCATGTTTCTGCCTTCTGTTTTCTGTTGTGGCTCTTAGAGACAACATTTTTTCATAGGCCCACAACTTAAGGGTGTCAATTTATATCCCAACTATTTTGTTTTCTTCTTCTTTTTTCTTTTTTTTTTTTTATTAGTATTAACTTTTTCCTTTCAGACCTTTCTCTACTATTTCTCTACCTCCTCATAATTCTAGCCTTCTAAATCACTATATATATATATATTCCTCCATTTGTTTTCCCAGTCCATTATAGGAACTCCATATTTTTACCCAGTACTCTACACTGCCTACACAAGTTAAATATTCATCTCATTAAGTCTCATTTTGCCCCTCTTCTAACTTTTATCAACATTTCTATTATCCTTCTGCCTTCCTTACATCTTTTGATTCCTCTGGCCCTAACCTTTTGCCTTCAAGGGAACATAGAAAGAAGTAAGGAAATAAAATAAGAAGAAAAACTGCCAAAGAGAAAACTTAACTCACACGCAGAACCAACAGCTAAATAAAATTCTAGAGCATAGAGAAAAGCTAATCAACTGAACAAACCCATCAAGATAATATGATGACCAGAGGGCAACAGAAAAATACAAATGACTCTGAAAAACTGGAAAACATGGACCAGTCCAGTGCACAAAATAAAAACCAAGAAGCAATGCAGTACATCGAACAACTAATCAAAGCTATCCAAGCAAATATCATGGACCAACTTAAAGAACTGAAGGAAGAGATTAAGGATATAAAGAAGACACTGGGAGAACATACTGAAAAAATAGCTAACACACCTAAAAAGGTAATGGATATGATGGCGAACAAAGACACAAGTCAAGAAATGAAAAAGATGCTGGACTCACATGGCAGCAGAATTGAACAGGCAGAGGAAAGAATTAGTGATATGGAAGACAATACAGTTGAAATCAAAGAGATTGTAGAAAAGATAGGCAAAAAGATAGAAAAAATCCAGTATGGTCTCAGGGAATTAACCGATAATGCAAGACGCACAAACATACGCATTATGGGCATCCCAGAAGGAGAAGAGAAGGGAAAGGGAACAGAAGGAGTGTTGAAGGAAGTTATGGCTGAAAACTTCCCAACTCTATTGAGAGAGATGGATGTGCAGATCCAGGGAGCACAGCGCACCCCAAATAGTATAAATCCCAACAGGCCAACTCCAAGACATATACTTGTCAAACTGTCCAATGCTCAAGACAAAGAGAAAATACTCAAGGCAGCAAGAGAAAAGAGAACCATCACATACAAGGGAAGCACAATAAGATTAAGTGCTGATTTCTCAGCTGAAACCATGGAGGCAAGAAGACAGTGGTATGACATAGTCAAAACACTAAAAGAAGAAAACTTCCAGCCACGAATTCTCTATCCAGCAAAATTGGCATTCAAAAATGATGGAGAGTTCAAAATATTCACAGATAAACAGCAATTAAGAGAGTATGTCAAGAAGAAGCCAGCACTTCAAGAAATACTAAAGGAATCTCTACAAATTGAAAGGAAAAAACAAAGGAGAGAGAGTTGGAGTAGAGTTTAAAAACAACTGAAAACTCAAAAAGAGAAACAAAACAACATATGACATACATTAACCCAAAGAAAAAATGACTGAAGTAAGAAATTCGTTACGAGTAATAACACTGAATGTTAATGGATTAAATTCACCAATCAAAAGACACAGATTGGCAGAATGGATAAGAAAATATGATCCATCTATATGCTGTCTACAAGAAACCCACCTTAGGCCCAGGGATTCAAGGAGGCTGAAAGTGAATGGCTGGAAAACCATTTTACAAGCTAACAATAGCCAAAAAAGGGCAGGAGTAGCTATTCTAATATCAGACAAAATAGACTTTAAATGCAAAACTATTGTAAGAGACAAAGATGGACACTACATATTAGTAAAAGGAGTAATCTCTCAAGAAGGGAGAACAATCATCAACATTTACGCACCTAATCGAGGTGCCTCAAAATACGTGCGGCAAACTCTGGAAAAACTAAGAGGAGAAATAAATTCCTCTACAATTATAGCAGGGGACTTCAACACACCACTATCATCATTAGACAGAACATCTAGGCAGAGAATCAATAAAGAAACGAAGGCACTCAACAATACATTAGAAGATTTGGACTTAATAGACATATACAGAACACTTCACCCAAATACAGCGGGATTTACATTCTTCTCCAGTGCACATGGAACATACTCCAAAATAGACCACATGCTAGGCCCCAAAACAACACTCAATGAATTCAGAAAGATTGAGATTATACAAAGTAATTTCTCTGACCACAACGGAATGAAGTTGGAAATCAATAAGGGCCAGAGAAACAGGTTAGGCACAAGGATATGGAAGTTAAACAACACACTCTTAGACAAACAGTGGGTCAAAGAGGAAATTTCAAAAGAAATCAGTAACTACCTTGAAACTAATGAAAACAACAACACAACATATCAAAACCAATGGGATGCAGCGAAAGCAGTCCTGAGAGGGAAGTTCATAGCCATAAATTCATATATTAAAAAAGAAGAAAGAGCTAAAATTGAAGACCTAACTGCACACTTGGAGGAATTGGAAAAACAACAACAAACTAAACCTAAAGGAAGTAGAAAACAGGAAATAACAAAGATTAGAGCAGAACTAAATGAAATAGAGAATAAGAAAGCACTGGAAACAATAAACAAAACCAAAAGCTGGTTCTTTGAGAATATCAACAAAATTGACAAACCCTTAGCCAGACTAACAAAGAAAAAGAGAGAACAGATGCAAATACATAAAATAAGGAATGAGCAAGGTGATATCACTACTGACCCCACAGAAATAAAGAG